>NMRB01001202.1:198212-214294 GCA_002633025.1 Notospermus geniculatus
TATATTGTAACATTTCTCCAAAATCGCATTCCTTAATTGGTAACCTTACAAATACATCACTTCTCTCACCATTATAAAGGATATCTTCTGTGTTTACTATGTCACAGTGTATAAGGAAATACTCAAAAGGTTTGAAGTTAACCGGGGCATCACCTTTTATTACTCCTTTTGTATTATCTATTGCAGTTGGCCCTACATATCTATTATAAAGCCCTAATAATTTTTTGGAGTGTTCGTCTATAAGAATTTTATAATCATCAGCAGTTTTCCCTCTAGCTATCCTAAATAAAATTTGTATTTTGGCATTATATGGGCATAAATCAAACGAAATCTTATTTCTATCTATACCTTTTTCTTGTAATTGATTTTTAAATTCCTTGTTGGCATAGTAATATGTTTTCCACGACGATCTTCATAAACAACAAATCTAGTATTATTTCTTGCAACTGAAATATTGTAAAATGTACAAGGTATTCCTGCATAAACAAGTTTGATACTTTCTACATTTTCTACTTCCTCATCTAATTGTACTGTTAAATTATTTGCATCTTGACCAGGATAATCTTTTGAATCTATCATTAGTATTCTTTCCATTTATATTACGTAAATCTATGAAACTAGTATCTGGGAAGTGTGAATTTTACCTTGCGAAACGGGTCAAGTCAGTTATGCTAGCATTAAGCTCGGGCGCGTGCGAGGGAAGAATCTTCCTATATCTAGATCCGTGCATTTTCCTATTACTCAAGGAGATTCGAAGCAGAAAACGGGAAATAAAGATGCGGGGAAATGTGCGGAGATCGTCGATTTGAATGACCACACGTTCGCATTTAAAGTCAACGAAGGACCAAGGAAACGACCTCCTCGTCGACTGTGAAGGCACCGCCCACATCGTAACAAGTGAATCAAGGTTTGTAAAATTTGACACTACATGTAACTTTGTGCCAGCTCGACATTATATCGAACTTGCCAATGGTGAAAAGTCGAACATAACATTGCCCTTAAGCGTGGTGATGCCAAGATCACAATTGTGGACAGCAAAGGCCGACACGTGGATAACGTTTTGAATGACGCGCTCTACATGCCTTCTACCCACATGACATTTTCTCTGTTCACGCGGCAACCGAGAAGGAAGCCACTGTTACTTTCTGCCCAGATTCAGCACAGCTGGTCGCCAAAGATGGAACAAAGTTTGACATTCGAAAGTCTGGAAATTGTATTACCTTAGTGTATCCGGCAGTTCCGATGCCGCGATGGTCATCATAATGTTGATTGCGTATATGTCATATGCAGCCTGACAGACTGGCATGAAGTCATGGAGCACTGCAACGAAGGTGATGTTTTGAAATTTGAGCACGTTGTAGATGGCATGAAATATACGGGTAAGCACAATTTTGAATGTGGTGTTTGTATTGAAGGTAAGATGACTCAATACCAGTGTAACGTTTTTCAGTGTGACCATTTTTCTGTGTGATTCCCATTGTTCGGAACACACTCGGAAAAGGACTCGCTATTTCTCTGTGTGTCGCTCATTGTCAAGTCGCGGCTTATTCCGTCAATCTATTGTAATGTCTCACTGGCACACGGGCCTCACTGAAAAACGTTACACCGGACCAGAAACCCAGATAGGCGTGCAACTGCACCACTGGAGTTGGTGCATTGCGATCTGGCAGGTCCTGTTCACCCTATTTATATTGCCAAAGACGGTTTTTCATTGATGATTACTCGGGCCTCATCATGATATATTTCCTACAACAGAAGAGTGACACAGTTCAGGCCTTGCTGACGGGTCTGTTCAGAGTATTGAGGAGTCTACTCCATTCAGTTCAGTCAAATGTCTGAGAAGTGATAATGGCGGGGAATTCACTTCTATTGAATTTGAGAATCTCTTGGTGAAGAATAAGATAAAGAATAAGAAGTCAGCCCCGTATTCTCCCCACCAAAATGGTACAGTTGAGAGAGCATGGCGTTCAATTTTTGAGATGGCAAGGTGGTCTTCCGCTATCGATCTCTGCAGCAGGAACCACTTCTGCATGGCCCAACTGGAAGTACTCTATCATTCATTACATCACTAAAATTGCGACAAATGGTCCAAATTCTGATAAAGTTCCACTTGTTCTAGGTGCTTCACTGCTTGCGATCGACTTTCACCGATCATGGGACCCAATCCGATTATCCTGGCTATCCTGACAAGCTGATGACATGTACATGTAGCAATCGACATACGAATCCAACTGCCCTTTTGAAGTACCACCAATTCCAGTGACACACGAATACTGTCTTTCATTCGATTTCGTTTCAAGCGTGTGCTTTGAACACGATGCCGATGGCACAAAACTCATTTGAGACCCAGGATCCAATAAAGCACGGCAAAAGAATGGGTTGTCCATTTCCTGCCTCAACACGTATCAAGGCAGTGTTCAGGAGAACTTCTTGTGTGCAGGAATTTGAAACTGGTTTCACCACGTGAGATGCAAGATCAGCACCCTGTGTACTCGATGTTTTCGGAAAGTGTAACGTTGGGTGATGTTTACCCTTGCATTGAGTGCACTAACTACCAGGTTTCGAACAGCTTGCTACAAAATGCTTCCTCGATACAAATGCAACTCATGAACCTAGCTTTCCGATGCTCTGGCTGGCGAAAATGCAAGACGCGATTCACAGTTCGCTAGCCGATGGTTCAAATCTAACTTCGGTAACTTCTACCATCTCAGCACCAAGACACGTCCTGCGCTTTGCCCTACGTGATACTATAGTGTCGCCGTCTCTCGAGCAAGTGAATAACCGTGATGGACATGATTTCGAGAGGCTGCTGGAGACGGAGGAAACGCGGTAGATTGTTAGAGATATGGTTGGGGTTGCATGCAGTGTGTAGATGAGATCTGCAGCTAGCTGTAGGACCTGCATGCGCACAGCTCTAGCTGGCAATAACAAAAGGATGTGTTGTACTCGTTGCCATGCGCACCAAGAAATCTAAAAGGGGCTGTTTCACTTTGAATTCAAGATTGCGATTTGTGATCCGTGGGAAAACTGACACAGCTATGATCTTGCAATTTGGAGGGATAATTCTGTGTTTCAGACCAATTTCAATGGTACAACAATCAATAACATTTGAAGTAATTTTTTAAGACAAAAGGATTTAAAACTCTTCGTATACTAAGAAATAATCAATAGTTTTACATTATATTTGGCATATGGATTTGGGTGGCACTCATTTTTATGGTAAGATAAAAGAAACAAGAGAAAAAAGTGACGAAATGTTGATATTCTGTTTTTGAAATGCGAGAAACTTACCATGTAGTTCTTCTGGAAAGGACTGGTCTATTGATCCTTCTGGGGTGTGAGGTAGGCCTACAATGTACAAGCATTCATGGTAAAGAATAGCTGTCTTTGTTGTCACAGCTATTGTATGAACAGTCTTACATCAGGCCAGAGCCTAGTCAGCAGCACAACTCCATAGTCATTGCGAATTAGAGTTACATGACTTGCCTTTCCTTACAGAAGAGTAACTGGGCAGATTGATGATCATTCAAAAGAATGTTTTATTAGACAGATTACCTCACTAAATCAGTTTGTAGTGCTTCCTATGCAAAAAACCCCACCCCGTTCAGATGAATGGTTGAACCCACAAAAGTTATCCAGTCCTATTATGTCACTGTTATGACTGTACTGACAATGGCAGTCAACAATAGGCCTAAGGGTCTTCAGAGTGTTCATGTTCTTGCAAATGAGTGATATCAAACTACCTTTGTGACTTTTTTGGTACTTTGATTGAATATAACTGGATCATTTTGCAGGTAGGTGACACATGGCTCATTTGCGAACCTATAATCAAGTTTTTTTAGAAATATTTTGGTTCTAATATGAAACTTCAAGGCTTCAAACTGCCATTGTCTTTAAAAATTACTTCAAATGTTATTGATTGTTGTACCATTGAAATTGGTCTGAAACACAGAATTATCCCTCCAAATTGCAAGATCATAGCTCTTTCAGTTTTCCCATGGATCACAAATCGCAATCTTGAATTCAAAGTGAAACAGCCCCTTTTCATTGCCCCCAAGCGACTTTTGTTTGCGAAAAGTGTGTTGACTTTCTGGCCCGACTAGGCCCACACAAAGAAAACTCTAACAAAGATAGGCATTCCATTTGTGGTAATGCGGCCGAGGAGAGACAACAGGGCTCCGACTGCCTCAGTTGGCTTCATTGGTGAACAAACGTTTCTCTAACAAGAATCGTCAGTCCGCGCCCATCAGACCTCGACATCAGAACGAGAGCAGCATTTCCATCTATCGAGGCCTAGGCCTACTAGCCGTTTTGCAACAGCTGCTGTGAGCTCCAGGTCTGGTTGCATTCGGGCTCCTGTTCGCTGTGGGTATTCCCAAAGTTTGGTTCAAGTCAACTTTTACAAGGACATTAACACTTTGCAAAAGACGAATAAAATATTTTACATGAGTTTAGCGACAAGCATTCACCACATACTTTGTGACTACTTTTTCTTCCGTCTCTTTCAGTTTTCCTATCTTTTCCGAACTGCAGCATCTGCATTCTGAACGTAATAGGCCTCCATGAGTGCAATTCGAATGTGTTGCCCATTTCCGTGTGTGAGCTTCTGCATGTACCTCGCCACTTTTTCGGCCAACTGCTGATGGTCTCTGTGATAACCTAGTAGTCCATCGTATTGTTCTGCATCTGTGTGAGAATCTTGCTCGGCTTGCACTTGGAACGACTCCATTTTTAAGTGGGCTTTAGCCCACTTCTAGCTATCACTCTAACACTACAGGCGCAGCCAGTCTCCAGTGGCAAAGGCCAGCTTCATCTATGTTCACTTCGTGTCATCCTAGACGTGTCTGCCACGGAGAGTACAAGAAGAACCATGTGTATCAATGCGCGCTGATGGAAAACGCCAATAAATCCCGGTACAGAATTGAAAAAGTAGTTCACTCTCACGGCCGTGAGAGTAGTTCACTCTCACGGCCGTGGCAGTAACCGAAGCACACTTACATTTGTGTGCACCAAATATAATTCTTCGAGTAATCCATCAAACTTCCTGCAAAACTGCACAATAAAAAACATGTGTTTGCACGATTTTGATTGTTGTTGACGTGTATGATTTATGAAATGCAATGGAAGGATGTTACTGTGATTTCGTTGTGAAAGCTGATCCAGGCCGGGCCGGCCTATTTACGTTGTTGGCTAATCGCCATCAGCTGATTACAATGTGTGCACGTTCTGTGCGAGGATACTGCTGTGACATTTCGTGGCAAAAACGGTAAGTTTTGAGTACCGTATCAAAATAGGTACATATACGCAGATGCATTTCAAGTGTAGGCCTAAATTTCTAAGTAAAAAACGATGGCCTTGCGGGTCTTAGTATATGGACTAGACTAGGCTTAGGCTTATCAGCAGCGTTCAGCTCAACACTGCACTGCTAGTGCTATGTTCATCAACAACGTCGTGAACTTTTGGTTTTATTTCTCTGGGATGGAATGAAATCGCCTCAAAAACTGTTTGGTTGGATTCCTGATAAAATTTCATTTCCAATGACATAAAGTTTGCCCGTGTTGGTCATTTCTACGAAGATATATTTAGCCCTACTTGATCTGGCTTCGCGCCAAAAACCATGCAGACGATCTCCATGAGTGTGTCACCTACGACATGTACGATGTTTCTGGTCAGCTAGTCTGACCTAACAATAAACATGCCTAATAAGCAGAAATAAGATATGGTGGACACTGTGAGAGACTCAAATTGGGTCTTTTGTTCAATATTCTGTTGATTTCATTTCACTTAGATAACCATTTTGGGGCCAAGTTATCAAGATAGTTGGGACACAGACAGCCAATCAGAAAATTGCCTGCTTAAATATGGTGCTGTGGGCGGGAAATTAGAATTCACTTGAGAGGCCTTTCATCATGTTCATGTCAAGGGTGGGGTGAGATTTAGCTTTTACAACTTTTTGGCACTTTTGGAGTGTCCCACACTCCCTACACTTCAGCCCCACCTATTTTGCCGCTGTGCATGCCATTTCATAACTTTCAAATAGAGACGAATCTGCGCCATCACATGATGGCTCTAGTTGTTATGTATACGTGGGCCTATAAGTGTATCAAATGAGGATACACCAAAAAAGGATTTGTGATTTGACTTATTAGGGTCATAGATAGGGGCCAAAGTTGAAGATTTTGCCATTTGGTGACACAGCTCGTAAGTGCTGAGCCGATTGATCTGAAACATGGTACATTGTGAGCCCCTCTCAGATGATCTGTGACACCAAATTTCAGTCCAAATCGATTCTTTGCTTGGCCACCAGGGGGCCAAAACGAAAATTCAAAGTTTATAGGCATAATTCCTAAGGACCAGGTCATCACCAGATTTTTTCGGAGGTGCATCTAATGAGCACACATGACATAAAGGGTCTTTGATTTGACCTACTTTTCAAGGTCACGAGCTCAAAACCATCCTCCTTTTCTCTTTTCAGGATGAAGATGAAAATAGCAAAAGTTCTCAAAGAGAATGCACGCAACATGCCCAAAAGATCCATGTTTATACTGCAATAAGGCTTGATGCTGTTGGCTCGAAAAACTTTAAGATTGTTCCTGTTTGCAGTCAGCACCAGTAATGTAATGGTGGGTTCACAAGCACGGGAGGCGGCGAGCAGGTGTTCTCATTGAGTCATTGATTGGCCCTTTCCAGCATAAATTTGTGTTCAATAAATAAAACAAGCCATTTTGGCTTTCAATTCAATGCGCATCTTCTATTGGTCTTTCTGTTTCTGTACGTTTAAACTTGTTAACTGTATATTAAAGGAGCACGGTATTGCCACTTTTTCTCGACAGCTGGCGCCACTCTCCAACCTAGCAGGGACTAACTCAACTGCGTTGTCGGCGAATTGACCCGATTTACTAACATTTTGAAATGCATTTTCATGCATAGTTTGTCTTACTGCTGCCAGGTGTGCCCACTTTACGTCATCAGTCAAATAACAAGCATTCGGATGATTTGAGATCCAGTACCATGTTCCTTTACTCACAATAACCACCTTCGCAGCATATCTCCCAATAATGCGTTATAATGGCAATATCCATGGATACGGGAGACTCCCATTTACCTGGCCGTCGGATCACAGCCGAAATTTTCTAAGTCCACCCAAAGGTAGAGGGAGTGTTAACAATAGGGGAACGGCAATGTCAAATTGAGATCAGCGGAACGTGTCCAATGTGTGCTATGGTTTTTGGCCTGGGCGTCACACCAGTACACCTTCTTCAGACGAGTTTGCGGTTTTTCAAACACAATACTGAATGAATTGTAGCAATATTGTTGAACTTCTCAATGATCTGCCGACACGGCGTGTTAAACAAGGAATTTCTGATACGAATAATGCCCGCTTTACACGATAAAACTTTTCATACAATTTTCTGAATGCGTTCAATAAGGTGCTTTTGAGCCAAGTGACCTATCCAGAGAACCATTTAGGGCCAATTCATACTTGCTCGCGTACCTCAAGCGCATGAAACTGATCGCAGGTTTCCAAGGCGTGAATGTGCACACACATTGAAATNAGAGTATGGTAATATGGATCATCCCACACTTATAATTGCTGGATGGGTGAACTTACCAATGTGACAAACTATTTGGGAATCCAAAGAACCGGTGGGGATGTATCCCTCTATTGTTGTATATATTTCGGTGATTGCTGACCTTAAAAATGACAATTTTCAGAGGTTATTTATGATAGGACATTACTGTTTGTAACTTTGCAGAGAAATGAGATGGCTTGTGATATGATGTTCTGATATAGCTTCTAAAAACGTCCATAGTGTAATGCGATGTTAGGATGTTTGGTTTCAATGACAGGTTTTCCAAGGGGTGTTCTTCCTTGTCACAAAAAATGTGGTTATCATCCCACACTTCATTACCGGATGGGTAAACTTACCAAAGTGACGAACTAGCTGGGAATCCAAAGAACCGGTGGGGATGTTTACCTCTGTGGTTTGATAAATTTCAATGATTGCTGACCTTAAAAATGAGAATTCTCGGAGGTTATTTATGATAGGACATTACTGTTTTGTAACTTTGCAGAGAAATGAGATGGCTTGTGATATGATGTTCTGATATAGCTTCTAAAAACGTCCATAGTGTAATGCGATGCTATGATGTTTGGTTTCAATGACAGGTTTTCCAAGGGGTGTTCTTCCTTGTCACAAAAAGTGTGGTTATCATCCCACACAATAACCGGAGGATGGGTAAACTTACCAAAGTGACGAACTAGCTGGGAATCCAGAGAACCGGTGGGGATGTTTCCCTCTGTTGTTGCATATTGTGGATGATCCTGCCCTTGAAAAAAGAAAATGTTCGTAGGTTATTGATAATAGGACATTACTCGTTGAAACTTTGAAAATTTCGTGACATATCAATGACAGGTTTTCCAAGGGGTCTTCTTCCTTGTCACTAAAAGTGTGGTTATCATCCCACACAATAACCGGAGGATGGGTAAAGTTACCAAAGTGACGAACTAGCTGGGAATCCAGAGAACCGGTGGGGATGTTTCCCTCTGTTGTTGCATTTTGTGGATGATCCTGCCCTTGAAAAAAGAAAATGTTCATAGGTTATTGATAAAAGGACATTACTCGTTGAAACTTTGAAAATTTCGTGACATATCAATGACAGGTTTTCCAAGGGGTGTTCTTCCTTGTCACTAAAAGTGTGGTTAGCATCCCACAAAATAACCGGAGGATGGGTAAACTTACCAAAGTGACGAACTAGCTGGGAATCCAGAGAACCGGTGGGGATGTTTCCCTCTGTTGTTGCCTATTGTGGATGACCCTGCCCTTGAAAAAGGAAAATGTTCATAGGTTATTGATAAAAGGACATTACTCATTGAAACTTTGAAAATTTCGTGACATATCAATGACAGGTTTTCCAAGGGGTGTTCTTCCTTGTCACTAAAAGTGTGGTTAGCATCCCACACAATAACCGGAGGATGGGTAAACTTACCAAAGTGACGAACTAGCTGGGAATCCAGAGAACCGGTGGGGATGTTTCCCTCTGTTGTTGCATATTGTGGATGATCCTGCCCTTGAAAAAAGAAAATGTTCGTAGGTTATTGATAATAGGACATTACTCGTTGAAACTTTGAAAACTTTCGTGACATATCAATGACAGGTTTTCCAAGGGATCTTCTTCCTTGTCACTAAAAGTGTGGTTATCATCCCACACTAATAACCGGAGGATAGGTAAACTTACCAAAGTGACGAACTAGCTGGGAATCCAAAGAACCGGTGGGGATGTTTCCCTCTGTTGTTGCATACCCGGTATTTGTGGATTATTCCTGACATTAAAAATGAAAATGTTCATAGGTTATTCATAATAGAACACTTCTCATTGAAACTTTTGATGAAACTTTTAATATGATGTTCTGATATAGGTTCTGAAAACTTGCATAGTGTATGCAACAATAACATCTTTGGTGTCAATGACAGGTTTTCCAAGGGTCTTTTTCCTTGTCACAAAAGTGTGCTTATATTAATCATCCCCCACTTAATTACAACAAGTCCACGGTGAAATTTGTGATGTTTTTTTTACTTGTTCAGTGTGGTCTCTGCAACTCATGGCACCAAAGGACCATTAAGTACCCTGCATCATGTCAGGCTTATGTCCTTCTATGGCCCTGGTGTGAATTAAATTCATTGTGATTTGTAATTAGTGCGCTGTTAGTGATTTAGTTGAGTCATGGATGTGACCTGTGCGATGTCACACCTGTGACAGAACTAATTAGCAAAGAGTGCACTAATTATGAATCGCAATGAACTTAATTCATACCAGTGGCATTGAAGAACAAGAGCCTGACATGATGCAGGGTATTACATATTTCTGTGGTTCCAAAATTTGCACGAACAGCACTGAATAAGTGAAGAAAGGTGATGTTCCGGACTTGCCCACTACCAGAAGGGTAAACTTACCACGTGACGAACTATTTTGGATTCCGAAGAACGAGTTGACGTTCCCCTGTGTTGTTGTATTCGGATGATTGTCCTTAAAATGCAAATGTCCATAGGTTATTGAAAATAAGGCCATGTAAAAAAATAGTTGGTTTATAGCATCCCCTCCCGCCATGGAAATCACCCCCTCCTCAAAAATGTCTTTATTTTTTATTTTCCAAAAACTTTCCAAAAATTGCCAAAACAGTGATAAAATTATAGGCTGGGATGCTTAAATTTAACAACACAGTTTTAATGAATAGAAAGTACTTTTTATTTCAATTCCTACCAATATATTTGGACTTGCCATGATTACCATGGCAACATGCATCGCAAACTCAATAACAAATTAAGAAAAACCTCGCGCCCTCCTCAGAAAACTGAGAGTGGAAGGATGCGAACCAACTATATTTTTTACATGGCCTAAACCTATTATTTTGAAGGACAATACTCATGCGAACTTTGCTGAGATATCAGACATAAATTTGATCGTCACCTCATACCGTGAATATTTCAAATACTTCTGGGCCAATTTAAACACGGTTTGTTCCACATTAAAATACATCGTATTGGTCATATTTGTGCGAGTGCACCGAAATTTTGGAATTTTGGAAATATCGTAATTGCGTAACAGCTGATCATAAAAAACTGTGTAAGTCAAAAGTTTTATTATGTAATTTTGTTGCAGTTATGATAGAATTGAGTTTTATAGGGATTTTGGGCTTTGTTTCATCAAAATCTGTTGAGTGGTTGCTGAGATGTATACGATTAGCCAAATTTTGATAATTTCAGATTTTTCAATGTTCAACAAAGTTTACATGTCATTAGACAGAGCACGCGTAAAAACCAATTAGTATGATTTCCAGAATGTTTGCAAACATTCTGGAAATTGACTTTTTATATATCCTATATTGTGTGTCGATTTTTGTGCTTGTCTTCTCTTTACATAATTATGACATTTCCAAAATTCTGAAGCAGAAATATCACCAATAAGATGTATTTTCATGTGGAACATTCCGTGTTAAAATTGGCCCAGTAGTAATTGAAATAGTCATGGTATTGTGTATCGGGTGACCACAACATTTATGTCCATGACTCAGACTGTAATATATATGATGTTGTGATATGGCTTCTGAAAACGTCCATAGTGTATGCAACAATAACATCTTTGGTGTCAATGACAGGTTTTCCAAGGGGTCTTCTTCCTTGTCAGAAAATTGTGCTTATATTGATCATCCCGCAGTTAATTACCGGATGGGTAAACTTACCAATGTGACGAAATATTTTGGAATCAAAGAACCTGTGGGGATGTAACTTCCCCTCTGTTGTTGCATATTTGTGGGTGATGCTGACCTTAGAAAATGATAATAAGACATTACTCGTTGAAACTTTTCTGAGAAATCGGAAGGCTTGTAATATATATGATGTTCTGATATAGCTTCTAAAAACGTCCGTAGTGTAATGCGATGTTAGGATGTTTGGTTTCAATGACAGGTTTTCCAAGGGGTGTTGTTCCTTGTCACAAAAAGTGTGGTTATCATCCCACACTTCATTACCGGATGGGTAAACTTACCAAAGTGACGAACTAGCTGGGAATCCAAAGAACCGGTGGGGATGTTTACCTCTGTGGTTTGATAAATTTCGGTGATTGCTGACCTTAAAAATGACAATTTTCAGAGGTTATTTATGATAGGACATTACTGTTTGTAACTTTGCAGAGAAATGAGATGGCTTGTGATATGATGTTCTGATATAGCTTCTAAAAACGTCCATAGTGTAATGCGATGTTAGGATGTTTGGTTTCAATGACAGGTTTTCCAAGGGGTGTTCTTCCTTCTCACAAAAAGTGTGGTTATCATCCCACACTTAATTACCGGATGGGTAAACTTACCAAAGTGACGAACTAGCTGGGAATCCAGAGAACCGGTGGGGATGTTTCCCTCTGTTGTTGCATATTTGTGGATGATCCTGCCCTTGAAAAAAGAAAATGTTCGTAGATGTTATTGATAATAGGACATTACTCGTTGAAACTTTGAAAACTTTCGTGACATATCAATGACAGGTTTTCCAAGGGGTCTTCTTCCTTGTCACTAAAAGTGTGGTTATCATCCCATACTAATAACCGGAGGATGGGTAAACTTACCAAAGTGACGAACTAGCTGGGAATCCAAAGAACCAGTGGGGATGTTTCCCTCTGTTGTTGCATATTGTGGATGACCCTGCCCTTGAAAAAAGAAAATGTTCATAGGTTGTTGATAATAGGACATTACTCGTTGAAACTTTGAAAACTTTCCGAGACATATCAGATCGGTTGTAATATGATATTCTGTTATAGGTTCTAAAAACATCCATAGTGTAATGTGACCGTAGAGTGTTTGGTTTCAATGAAAGGTACGTTTTCAAAAGAGTATTCCTCCCTCTCACAAAAGGTGTGGTGATCATCCCACACTGAATTACCGGTAAACTTACAATGCGACGATAGTTGGGAAGCCAAATAAACGGTGAGGATGTAACTTGCCGTTGTTGTATATGTTTGGATGATTGTTGACCTTTAAAAATGAAAGGTTTCTTACGTTGTTGACAATAAAGGTGTTATTTTCAAGGACATCACTTTTCACAGTTATTCAATACTAGGCCTAAAGCTTGACTCTTTCCTATTCCAATTATGCATCAGGTGATATGCTGGCAAAAAGTAAAAGGGTGATGATGGATGCGGGAACCAGAAAGGGCAAACCAAACTGTTGGTGACTGAATATTTGTAATGTCCGTGAAAGCTGCCCGGCGCCAAGTAAAGCCTTGTTGACAGTTACGGCGAGGAGCGATGTCTTAAAAAAGCTGTGTCAGTTTTGACATAGTGCGACGCGGTTGCGTGTAGTGTTTATGATCAGCGGAAATGTCATCATTCTAAAGCAAGGTTCATTGGCACACGGATTTTGTCCGATTCTGGTCCGTAAAAAATCGAACAAATGGACTTTTGTGTTGTCGTATCCGGAAAACTAGGGGCAAGCGGACTGAAAACGGACCGGATCCGTGTGCCAATGAACCCTGCTTAAGGCTGCTTTTCCACGAGACGTTTGCGGGCGCGGTTTCGGTGGCGGGAGCGGGTGCGGGTGAAACAGCTAATGGGAAATACGTTGGATCGAATTTTTCCACCTGCGCCCGCCTCCTATTCCGTGCCCGCAAACGCCTCGTGGAAAAGCAGCCTAAGTCGGCTGAAAATGTTCTTGACCGTGATGCCCGCGTGATTTTCCATACCGGTATCCTTGAGCTTTTTTTCCACGAGGCGTGTGTGGATGCGGATGTGGTGACGGGCAGGGGTGCAGGTGCAGGCGTTGTGTTTTCACGCAAGGGGCACAGACACGGGAGTTAAGCACCGTTTCCACTACAAAGGCCTGAACCCACAGTCGCGTTTTTCCGCCGCGGTTTCATCCCCCCCCCCCGACAAATTCTTTGTTAGTATTAGGGAATTGAGTGGATCTGGATGGAGCAGGAAGATTTCCATCACGCGCGTGCCCGAGTTTAATGCTAGCATAACTGACTTGACCCGTTTCCCAAGGTAAAATTCACACTAAAACCACAGCATATATAGGCCTATATTTCCCAGGTACTAGTTTCATAGATTTACGTAATATAAATGGAAAGAATACTAATGACGTAATATAAATGGAAAGAATACTAATGATAGATTCAAAAACAAAAAACTGCCAAAAATGGTACTTCCAAGCTTCGGGGCCAAAACTTTTGTAAATGTGTAATCAACTCAGCATCGAATTCTCTACAAAAAAGGTTTTGGTGAAAAAACTGCTAAAAATGGTACTTCTAGTCTTCAGATGCCAAAACTTTTATGTGCAATCAACTCAGCATCGAATTCTGAACAAAAAAGGTTTTGGTGAAAAAAACAAAAAACTGCCAAAAAATAGTACTTCTAGGCCCCGGGTGCCAAAACTTTTGTGTGCAATGAACTCAGCATCGAATTCTGAACAAAAAAGTTTTCGGCGAAAAAAAGTCTCATGACATGAGAAAAAACCAAACAGACTTTTTTTTCAAAACTCTATTAGACAAACTTCACTTTCTAAATGGCTGCTAATCTCAATAACGTGTTCCTGTTTGAGCCACATAACGCAATTATCTCCGGGGTAACCAACTGTGGGAAAACACATTTCATCCTTGACCTCCTAGAGTCCGTTTACCAAGGCCATTTCGAGAATATAATCCTCTTTTGCCCAACCTTTGATTATAATCAGACATATAACCGGCAATGGCTCTTTAAGGACAGAAATTTCATTATCTTCAATCCAGCATTGGTAAAAACTAGTCTCAACGCAGTTCTATGGTGTTGTATGGAGATTTTTAAAGGTACAAACACTTTATTTATCATCGATGACTGTGCTAACTTGCAAGATAGTAAACGGAAGGCGACAGAGATATGTAATCTCGCGTTCAGTGGCCGCCATTATCAAATTTCAACTTGGGTATTGATTCAGAAGTATAATTCAATTGTCAAGGACTTTAGAGAGAATATCAGATTACTTTTGCTTTTCTTTAACAAAGACGAGAACGCGATGAAGCAAGCTTTAGAAGAAAACGCTATTATACCTAAAGAGGTTAGAAATGAGGTGATTAAGGAGTTAAAGGATAACAGAAGTGCAAAGCTGGTTCTAAGACTACAATTTCCAAATAACTTTTTGTTAATTAAATGATGACGGGTAATCAAACTATGGGTAATCAATTTCCTGATCTGCGAATGGTTGATAATGTAATGCAAGAATTGGGTATTGTTCAGACTGGGAATCAACAAGGTTCAACTAAAAGTCAACAAGTTTCAACTACAGTAACTAGCAGTGGTCAACTAGGGCCAACTAAAAGTCAACAAAGTTCAACAGCTAGTCAGGTCTTGTCAGAACAAGGTAAACAAGCTAAAGGTGATTTAGAGATTTTAGTTGCAACTGGTAAGTCAAAGGAGTACACTGGCAAGCAACTAACTTTTAACGACCTTGACAACTTGTCTGAAAAAGACTTAATAAAATACCACAGGATCTATCAAAATACACTATCAGTATCATAGAAATTCAACAGATATAAATGGAGAACCCAACACACCCAGAATCGAACCAATTGAACCAAGTTAATTTACCATCTAAAAATGATAAATCTGGTGAGCATACTCAAACTGTCACACGTAGTGGACATACGTCGTCGGCTTCGCCTGATCCCACAGTTACTCCCCCAAGACAAAGTCCCCCAAGTCCCCCAAGAAAGACTAGATCACCAAAACAGATAGCATGGAGTAAAGAATTAGGGAAAAGATCCCAAGAATTTAAAAAAAGAAAACAAGCTTCATTAAGTAACAATAAAATCAGGGAGGAAGCAGTCGACCCCGGAGCAGTCGACCCCAGAGCAGTTGAAACTGAACCTGAAGAAACCGAACCCGGGGTAGTCGAACCCCAACATCCACAGAATGGATATAACTGGTTAGTGGTTCCAGCAGTTTAACTTATTGGTGGAGTCATAGTTTGGTGTAAATGGGGGAAATACAAAGCTTTTAAGTGCTTACCAATACCCGAGAAATCAATACCTGAGAAATCAATACCTGAGAATACTAACAAAATTGCTTTTATGGAATAAATAAATAGAAAGACGATGTCATCCACGATGGAAGTTTACTGTGTTAAATGTAGGAAATTCACGGCAAATAAAGGTAAAGAAACTATTCACAAATTATCTGGTGGTAAGAAGTATTTATTAGTGAAATGTGCTAAATGTGGTAATAAAAAAGCAAAGTTTATTAAGTAAATAAATAATCATGGATCATGAGCAATATCTTAGAGATTTGTATTACAACCCTGAAAGTCCGGTTGCCTATACAAATATTTCTCAATTATGGAGGAAAGTAAAGTCTGATGGTAAACTTATTAAGTATAAAGAATTAAAGGAGTTTCTTGAGGATTTACCAACTTATCAATTATATAAATCTTTCAGTAAAAAATTCCTTTACAGAAAAACAATGGTTTCTTAGGCTGATCAACAATGGCAAGCAGATTTGGTTGATATGCAGAGATGGGATGAAAAAGGTTACAAATATATCTTAACAGTTATAGACGTATTTAG
>NMRB01001203.1:0-10367 GCA_002633025.1 Notospermus geniculatus
GTATTTACTTAATAGAAGTTTCCTCCTGAATAACAATGGGTTCTGTTTCAAGAGTAAAATGAAACGTTAATTTACACCCTCTAAAATTGACTGATTTCCCATTTTTATCAGTTATCTGGAATGTTAGATGATTTGTTGCTTTGTCTACTCTTCGTGTGTAGTTGGGAATAAATCTTTGAAGTTTAATTTGGTCACCGTCGTTAACAGGAATAGAACATAAAATATTTGACACTGCTGGCGCAGTATTAGACTGTTGACGCAGTGTATGAAGAGTATTTTGATGTAAATCACACCTTAGAAAGAGATTGGTAACGTAAAATGGTAATGGTCTAGTTGAATAATATTTTCCTTTTTTATCGAATTTTTCCTGTTTGAAACCAAACCATTTGTTGAATACTTTATTTACATATTCTACTGTTAGATTGTCATCATTAGTTCTTATTTTTCTTCCCGCATAGTCTATTTCAGTTTCAGTTTCATCTTCCACCCTTCTTGTAAACAAACTATCAAGTTTAAACTCCTTATCTTCTGTTAATTCAATGATAATGTAGTTATTATTATCACAATGAAATTTAACATGATCTATATTATTAACGTAAAACCTCTCCCACCATGTATAACAGAACAAATTATAATCAAAACGAGGAAAAGTATCATCAAATGGAAATTTATGTTCCATAAAGTTTTCTACAAAGAATTTATCCTTATAATTATATTTTTGTTTCAAATTATCAACGCACAAATTTTTTGCTCGATTAAACCTTTCAACATACTCTTCAATTTTTTCATTAGGGTTTCTCGGGATATTCAAATTTTTATCACATAATTCTTCAGCATTTAGAATTTCACTTGATCGATACCCACGATCGTTGATTAAAAAAAGAAAAACCTTTACATCTTGTTGGAGAAAATCACCTATCCACCAAGAATTGTAAAATGATATACTTTTTAAAGTAATAGATTTTATAAAATAATAATGCTCCAAATAAATTTCAAATGTAGCCTCTTTGCATTCTGATTCATCGATAAAATAGTTTAGCTCGATAGTCATTTAATTAAGAGTAAATTGGTGGAGCTGATGGTAATGTGGTATAATAGTAGTAATTATAGATATGGTTTACTGTTGTTTCAACTTTTCTATCATCTCTGATTGGGCTAGTTTCCTTCCTTCTTCTAAAAAAGTCTTTTTAAGTGCTTCCATATCAACGTTTTGATTTGTGACGGTAGTTTCTTTTTGTTTTTTTCTTATAGCATTTTCAGGGTAATATATTTTTCTTTTTCATTGGTAATTAGTGAGTATTCTTCTTGGGTAATGTGTGAATCTGACAAAGCTTTACTGATTAAGTTATTAACTGTGTTTAGTTTTGAGATAGCTAACATTCCTATTTTTTCATGTTTTTCAATTTTACTTTGAAATCTTTTAGCAAAAAAATTTAAAGTTGAAGAAATTAGTGCACCTCCAATTGTTACGGCTCCTAATGCTAATCCAATTGGAGCTGCAATTACACCGGCTAATGCGGTTACACCAACCGAGCCGGCAGCAACACTTGTAAAATTTAAGAAATGATTAGTATAAGAGAAACCGTTAAATGCCTTCATATATTTGGAATGAATTGCTCTTCGAAATTCTATTTCACTCTCAAAAAATTTTTTTATTTCTGAGATATGTTGTAATCTAAACTGAGTGGGATCTGGAACCACCGGTTGTGGGTTGTAAGGTGGTAAATCTGGGTACATTTTTTTTTCTTCGTACACTCTGTGTTCCTCCATTTAATTAGTAAGAAATAGTTGAGTCTGGGAGATTGATGATTGGTGGTCTTGGTTTAGGTTTAGGAATAGGTTTAGGATTTTCAAAGATTTTAGGTGGTTCAGGGATTTTAGGCGGTTCAAGGATTTTAGGTGGTTTAGGATTTTCAGGGATTTTAGGGATAACCCAATCACCATCAATTAATACAGGTTCAGGCACAGCGATCGCTGTATCATCGGGTTCTGTCGCTGTATCATCGGGTTCTGGTTTTATATCCGAATCTCGTTCACGGTTTGATTCATCTAACATTTTTTGCCATTTTTTCGGCCTTTTAGAATAGCCCCAATATCTACTCATTTATGAGAATGAAATTCTGCAGCTACGCTGATTAAGCAGATCTTATAACTAATTCATACTGAATTTCCGCTTCATTAAAATTTATTTTTCTATTATTTTCATCTGTAATCCAAATTCTTAATTTGTTAAATCTTTCCAAGCATGGTCTTCCCCTCATACCGGTCATGTTGTACTGGAATATCTCTCCAAAATCACATTCCTTAACTGGTAACCTGACAAATATATCACTTCTCTCACCATTAAGTAGCATATGGTCTTTGTTAATTATATCACAATGAATTAGAAAATAATCAAAAGGCCTAAAATTGATTGCAGAATCGCCCGTTATTATCCCTTTTGTTCTATCTTTTACAATTGGTCCTGTGTATCGATTACGGAGACCAAATAATTTTTTTGCATTTTCTTCTACAAGTAGACTGTAATCAGCAACGGTTTTTCCTCTAGCTAATGTAAATAAAATTTCTATCTTAGCATCATGGGGTCGTAATTCAAAATTCATAAAATTCCTACCTAGACCTTTGTTATGAAGTTGATTTTTAAATGCTCTGGTAAATTGTGCTAAATTGTAAAAACCATCAGGTATATTTAGATATTTTCCTCGTCTGTCTACATAGATAACAAATGTATTATTTTTTAAATCATCTGAAATATTGTAAAAAGTACAGGGTATTCCTGCGTAAATAATTCTGATATTTTCTACATTTTCTACTTCTTCATCTAATTGGACTGTCAGATCATTTGCCTCTTGATCGGGATAATCCTTCGAGTTTATCATTAACATTTTTTCCTTCATTTACTCCATAGAAAATGCGGTAGATTTTTGAGATTTTTCCTGGGGTTTACTAGGTTCAATTTTTACTGGTTCTTTAGGTGTCTCTTTAGGTTTAAAAACTTTATATTTTCCCCATTTACACCAAACGATTACACCGCCAATAACTAAAACTGTTGGTAAAACTAACCATGAAAAATTATTTTCCGATGGATTTTCGGAGGGGATTTGCGGTTCTCGTTCTGGTTCGGGTTCTGGTTCCGGCTGAGGTTCCGGTTTAACTGGCGTGTCAGGCTTATTATTTAGTAAATTTTGTTTTCTCTTTTTTAATTCTTGGGATCGTCTTCCTAATTCTTTACTCCACGCTATCTGTTTTGCTGATCTGGGTTTTTTCGGTGGGGCGTTAGCCGAAGTAGTAACAGTCGGGGGATCATTTTTAGGAGGTAAAATTTCTTCTTTTATTTCCGGTGTCTCGGTATCACTCATTTATTGAGGTGATTTTGTCTTTTTTCGGTCTTTCTGGAATAGTTGGCGGTTCAGTATAGCTAATATTTCCCACAGTTATCAAACTCGTTGAAGCGACTGCCATTAGTGCACCCATTTTTAAAGTTAACCATCCAGCCCACTTATCTACTTCGGTTCTTAAAATATAATCGTTGCTCAAATCTTCGTATAGTTTTTCTTCATTCTCTATCGGTAAAAACCAACTAGCTAGTTTAGAATAAGATTTAAGTATTGTCTTACTAAAAGTATCATTAACTCTAGTAGATAGTGTACTTGTGTAAATCCTGTGAAATTTTATTAAGTCGCGTTCAGACATGTTGTCAAGGTCGTTAAAAGTTAATTGTTTTCCAGTAAATTCCTTTGTTTTACCAGTAGCAACTAAAATTTCTAAATCTCCTTTAGCTTGTTTAGCTTGTTCTGACAAGGAATTAGCAGAATTTTGACTAAAATTTGTACTAGTTGTAACAGGTTTTTGACTAAAATTTTGACTAAAATTAACTGGTAGTTGGCTGGTGTTAAAATTTTGTGTATTTTTAGTTGGTCCTTGTTGACTACTAGTAGTTGGGATTGTTGAGTTAGTTGACATAAAACCAATATCTTTCATTACGTTATCGACTAACTGGGTCTCTACGTTTGTTAAGCTCATTTAATTAGCAAAAAGTCGTGAGGAAATTGTAATCTCATAACCAATTTTGCCGACTTATTATCTTTTAACTCTTTTATCACTTCGTTTCGGATTTCCTTGGGGATAATAGCGTTTTCTTCGAGCGCTTGCTTCATAGCTTTTTCATCTTTGTTGAAAAATAACACTAGTAATCTGATATTTTCTCTAAAATCTTTCACAATCGAATTATATTTTTGAATTAGTACCCACGTGGTTATTCCGTAATGGCGTCCGCTGAAGGCGAGGTCGCATAATTCTGTCGCTTTCTTCTTACTATCTTGTAAATTAGCACAGTCGTCAATGATGAAAAGTGTGTTTGTACCTTTAAAAATCTGCATACAGAGCCAGAGAACTAAATTTAGATTTGTTTTTACCAGTGATGGATTGAAAATTATGAAGTTTTTATCTTCGAAAATCCATTTTCTATTATAGGTTTCATTATAATCAAAGGTAGGACAAAATAGCACTATATTCTCGAAATGATCCCTATAAATTGTTTCTAACAAATCCAAAATGAAATACGATTTCCCGCAGTTGGTTACCCCGGAGATAATCGCATTATATGGATCGAAAATGAAAAAATCTCTGAGTTTGGAAGTCATTTATAGAGTGGATTAAATTTTCGATTATAATAATTTTTTCCAAGAGATTTGAGAAAAATAAAAAATATAGTAAAATAGACTGACTAATACTCATTGTAAAAAACATCACTTCGTTAATCTAGGAAATACCGTTTAGGAGTTAAAGGGACTTTAATTTATAAAATTTTCCCAGGTCAAACCATGAAATTTTTCAAGAGTGATTTTGATGCACTATATAAGGAAGTCGAAACCTTAGATAGGTAAGAAAAATGATTTCGCGAAACCTTCCGGAGGGTTTTGCGGAAGAGAAAGATGGGGGAAATTTTGTCTCACAGAAGGATAGAGTCCTCTTGTGATAGAGTCCTATTTGATACCGGTACCTCTTCGGAAAACTATTTTTCAAACCTCTCTACTTTTCCATTCACTAAAACTGACCTAAATAACTTCTTTCATAAACGCGCCCCATTCATATCTAGCAAACCACGTTCCGCATTCCTGAGTTCTTTGTATAGCTGAGAATTTAATGCATGGATTTAACTGTGTGTACTTTCGTCCAAATTTTAGCGATATTCGTATAAGCAACGGGATTTTCAGGATTGAAATACAGGTGATTTCAAGAAATTTATAGTATAAGGAAAGTGAGGGGATCTGGATGGAAGAGGTTTTATTAGTTTGCAAGTTTAGGTAGGTATAGTTTTTGGAAACAGCCCGGAAATAGGGATATTCTAGTGTATTTTAGCCTGGGGGTTGCAGCTAATCTTCCTCTTCCGTCCAGATCCCCTCACTTTCCTTATACTGACCAGAATCTAGACTGGTCCCCTGTCGTAGTTCTCGCTTCACTACTACGACAGGCATTTTGAAAGCCAACTCGGCATGTGATTGGTCAGCCAAACGTCATCAACGGTCGCGCCATGAGTCATATCTATTTTTAGAGACTCCCCGCAACGTTGAAAGTCTTTATTGCTCATTTGCATACGTGTGTCAGAAAACAGGCAAACATGGCGGACGCGGCCTGTCGTAGTAGTGAAGGAACGGAGCGATACGACAGGGGACCAGTCTAACCAGAATCTTGGTCTGCTAGTAACAGAAAAAAGTGGCATTATGACCCAGACGCTTACAGGATACCCAGATTAGAAACAGCGGCTGAATGACCGAGACTAGAATTATTCCGAATTGAATCCGCATTAAAGGCTTAAAGCTGACAAGTCAGATATACTCTCCGACTTGTGTGCAAAAAAATTTTACGCTCAACTTCGGCAGACCACGCGGCTGCCGAAGTCGAGCGTTCGGTAATGTTCGTAATGTGCACTAAGCTTCCTACCTTGAAACACCCATTACACCCTGCGCATACCAACTACGATGACAACCGGAAGTGAAGGATCGAGGCCTCGCTGATAATCCCACACTCGAACCTTCAAAATGGAAGTAGAGGTAACCACCGCCGTAGTAATATCGTATCGAATCCATGAATAAACAAATTATCCGATTACTATCAATGACCGCGGATGCTATATAAAAAAAAAAGTAGTCATCACAAACATTGGTGTATCAAAAAAGAAAGCATTGGATCCGCCTCGTCTGCGCCGTCTGCAGGTCGCCATGTCCGTGCATACGCAGTGCCGCATACGCCTTGGCCTACCAGTGGGTTACGTAACAAGGGGAACGGAAATAGTTCAGTTGCCCAAAATCCTATAACAGCTATTATTCAGGCCTATTGACTAGTCCATTGTCATTGAATGGCTTGGCAGTATGGTTTACATGCCATCTCCTTTGAATGACATAACTCCTATAATTACCCTTTCGGTTCTCCATGTCACGCGATTACAAAATTGGGCGAGACAAATCAGTGTATAGGCCTGCATGCATGAATTCATGGCGAACGACTGAGAGGCAGGGCGTAGGAGCGGACGTGGTTGCACTCGCTACCATACCACTACCGGAGCTAATATTTATTTTGAGGAGAAACTGCGTATTTGCATGTGTTGCCGAATTGCCATGTTATGCGGAATTTATTGTTTTCGTTTCCATTTTTTACGCAGATTGCATGCGATTTTTTTTGATACATGTACGTACGTACACTCTGTATTTGGAGCCTAGTCTACCTCTCTGTCCATGTACATGTAGAGCCCTCGATCCTTCACTTCCGGTTATCGGGCGAGTGAATGATGACGTAGTTGGTATGCGCAGGGTGTAATGGGTGTTTCAAGGTTGGAAGCTTAGTGCACATTACGAACATTACCGAACGCTCGACTTCGGCAGCCTCGTGGTCTGCCGAAGTTGAGCGTAAAAATTTTTGCATACAAGTCGGAGAGTATATCTGACCTGTCAGCTTTAAGCAAGGTTCATTGATACACGGAATTGGTCCGATTCTGGTCCGTAAAAAAATTATCAAATGGACTGGGCAAACGGACTGGAAACGGACCGGATCCGTGTGCCAATGAACCTTGCTTTATTCCGAATCAACGCGTCTCACTGGATACGGTTCAAACTGAGTTGACTGCACCGGTGGAAATAACCAACCCGTTTTTTCCAGCGGGTTGAATCTGAATCACCCAAACCGAATCAGTTATTCCGGGTCAGTCCGTAGATTGGTACCCGATCCTCCGCTGGTGGCGCTGGCGGGCTGGATGTAGCGGAGGATCGGTCCTGGCTACTGAGGACGGCAGAAATCTGGCTGCCGCCGGAAGTGACTAGTATCCAGTCATGACTGTACTTAGAACACGTACAACCACATGATGAAGGACCGGATACCAGTTGCAAGGAGGAATCATGGCGGCGGCTGGTAAATATCAACATTGCAGTGATAGTCAGGTGCCAAATTGTATTCTGTGGGAATTTCGTGAAGAAAGGTGCCGACATACCTCAATCGAAAGAGAATCACGTCCTGAACAAGAAAATCTTTGCCGGCACTTTCGCATTTTCTTTTGATAGGAATATGTGTGGTTTCCATGGCAACCAACCGTGAAAATCGCATTTTTTGTTAAAAGCTGATTTCTGAGCCCTTAGCAATTATATTTTGTTCGCTCAAGTGACTATTTATATTTAATACCACATCCGCTAAAATCCTATATCATCGTCAAGTTGATCGGGGTCAAGGTCATTGTAAAAGATCAAGGTCAAATGGAAATTTTGACGTTTTCTCCGAAATTTCCTGACTCCAAGTTCAAATCTCATGTGTATGAACATACTGAGACATAACAAATATTTTATGACTTAGAAAATATCTGCTGATAATTCCCTTTCTTTTGATGTATAACACATGAACCTTCGCCTTGAGTGTTTTTGAGGAAATAAAGGAGAAANCGGTTAATTCGGATTGACTTCGGTTTAAAGTGAAGTGTGACAGCACCGTTTTCAATCCGGATTAACTAACCCGAATTCCGTAACCTGGGACATGGAATTCGGTATGAATCTGAATTCAGTGTCAACGTAGTATTAGACATCAATTTTTATTCAGAATGGACTGTTTATCCATTTCTGACCTTTTGGCTGAATTTTAAATTGGTGGCGTCAAAGGAAATAAAACTAGAACTCAGAATTCACTGAAAGTGAATTCATGACCACACAACAAATGTTTTGGCAAGAAGCTGGTTTGTTATGTTGACGTAAGATGGCGGTGTTCGAATGCTGTAGAAACGACGAACTGCCGAACGATCGATCAGGATGTAGGCCTCCACAGGCACGACGTCGTGCCATGCATAGATCTCGTGTACCACGCACGGTTCTATTTATAGACTCCGATTCTATTTATAGACTACGGCGATCCCGATTTATTTAGCTGAAAAAGTTCATTATCTCAGCCAAAATTGAATGAAAGTGCACAGGAATCTTTTCATCGCGAGAGAACATTTAGATCTTTAGACTGAGCAAGTCAGATTTGACGTGCATGCCCTAGTTTGACCGAAAACGTCAAGGAAAGGAAAGCGGTAGAGAAAAATTTTGCGTCCTGCGAAAACAATACTGACCACACCACTGAGTGGTGGTGTGGTCATAATAAAATCTCGGATATGGTGTTTTAGGCCTACTCAAATGATAAAACTCATGGGTTGCTTCTCTGTCGATACGGTAAAAGAAACTTCAATTCGTTTAGCTTGGCACGGACAAATATTTGATGTCGTAATAACCTCCTATAATTTGGGAAATGACTGCCCCCTAGACTATCCCCTGGGTGACTGAATTTGGACATGCCAGTTTCAAAACAATGACGCTCTGTGATGCATGACTGAAGGAATGTTATCGTGGTGTCATTGGAAAGCATATTGATCCTGCTTTATGGGAAACCCATTATCATAGTGGTACACCTCTTGCATTGGTCATATTAACCCCTTATCACGGGATTAGGTTTTTCTGGGACACCCTGTATTGCAGGAAGACTTACTGGTAGTACAAGAGAATCTGTCATTTTCGTCCAACCATTTCCAACCAGATGTTGTACATTCTAACATGTTATTGCCACTGGCGATGTAATCTCTACGACATGTGAGTGAGACCCGCTGTCCAATCCGATCATTACATTTACATCCCATTGAGCAGCAGACCTAATATACCCCGATATTTCGCATTCTATCGGGGTACAGATAAGGAGGAAGTTACGTAATCCAGGCAGATTAATGCCTCTGACTAAAGTAAGAAAATCCGACACAAAGATGTGTGCAATGTTTGTGAGTGTCACCAGCGGATGTTAAATTTGATGGTATATCAAATATGTGTTCGAATTTTTCAAATCGAGCAGAAAATAATGATTTTATGAGCCATTTTTCTCGTGGGCTTGAGGGCCAGATACACTAGTGGACTTTTCCAATTACCTGTTCACCCCCGCTGCTGATTACCTATTTATAGTACTTTGTTTCCCATATCACCATCCAACAGATGGTGGGAGGGCAATAAACAGAACAGCCAGGTATGGCTAAAAATACAGCTCTGGTGTCTGGACACCTGGCCCCGTATTCATAAAACTACCTAAGTCTAAGTATGACACTTATCCTTTGTTCAACACAAAAGATAAGTATCATACTTAGACTTAAGTAGCTTTATGAATACGGGGCCAGGTGTTACGGGTCTTGGCATTTCTGGATCAAAATCACAGTGGGCTTGTTCAGCTAATGATGGTTCCCTTGTTGTTGGTTCGCGTGAGCAACCATTGGAGTTTGACGACAATTCTCTGTGGGTTAAAAGACGTAAAGAATAAGGGCGGTATTCAAAAAGGGTGATCATCGCGCGATTAATAGTCCGGCAGCAGATGGGTTGAACCGTGCAATGCGGTCTATAGAAGATTTTTTTGTTTGATTTAAGAGAGTTGAATATGTAGTTTTAGAATCTGCCTGATGACACATTGGCATCCTTGGGCAATCTTAGTTATTTCGGTTTCCATGGCAACGGGGAGTAAAAACCGTGAAATTTGTTTAATGCCGAATATTTTGTACTCAGGTGTGCTAATGTTTCAGTTTGAAGGTGGAGCCATATCTCATATTATGCCCGCTAACTTCTTGGCATGTTGCCAATAAATAAAAAGATCAAGGTCATTGGATAAAGTCAAGGTCATTTCAGAATTTTCGTTTTTTTTTCAACGAAAAATTACTCCAGTAAATCTAGGAATTAACCGGGAACAAATTGCAAAAGAAGGATTTTTTGGTTTTGAATCTTTTATTAGGTCACCGTGGGCATCATATCCAAAATAGGACAAAATCGGACTGCGGGAACCCACTTAATTTGCATATTCAATTTTGTGAACTGACTTCAACGTTG
>NMRB01001203.1:17519-39683 GCA_002633025.1 Notospermus geniculatus
TTATTCCAACAGGTGTTTGCACTCCACTGTTAGGAAGAAAAAGGCATTAAAAACAATTTTTTGGACCATTAGCAGGAATAACTATGGAATATTTTCACTGATACTATTAGCTAAGTGTATATTTTATAGGTGGGTGAACTTTAAAGCTGTTTCTATTACTTTTTCCCATGAAAAAACAGCATTGTTTAATTAATTAGGTCAAGGTCATCATATTGTTTCAACTACACCTGTTTTGTCTTTCTTACCATGATATCTAACCATGTTCCAAATTTGAAACTTGTGCGACTTACGGTCGCGAAAATGGACTTTGGACAATTTCCCTGACATCCCCTTTCAATGGTAAACGGTCTCAAAGGAATTTCCCGAGTCTGAGTGATTGCATCAAAAATGGTTTCATGAATTATGGATACGCAAGAACCAGTATCTACCAGAGCATAAAATTCAGTATCACCTATTTTAACCTGGACATAGACAGCACCACCTACTTGACCCCCACAAGATTCTGCCGACCGGCCCTTGGGGTCCACATTATCCCCGGTCGGATCTAAAAACCCGTTCTTTGACCTCGCCTATTCCGGTCACGTGATTCTTGTTCATGTCGCGCCTTAGTAAAACAACGATCCTCGGTATGACCATCCCTATTACAATAATCACAGTGGCGACCCCCAATAGGCCGACCACCACGCCCAGCAGGAACAGAAGGGCGCCTATTACCAGACTGACCTAGAGCCGACAAGGCTTCATCTAACTTTTTAGACAAATCAGACACCTGTTGCTGTAGCTTGGCTAACTCAACCTTATGATCTGCATTTGCACCTGCAACATTCACTGAACATTTACCCGCCGGCTTCTTCGCTGCTGATGCGTCGGAGGGTTGTTTCTCCACGTTCTGGTAGCTCTCCTCAGACAATAGCAACAGTAAGTGCCTTATCTAAGGTCTTACAATCTGCCCTTCTTACTTGTAACCTGATTTCCCGGTTCTCAATCGCCCGAATAAAATAATCAACAGCCAGTTCCTCCTTGGAAGCAAGAGGAATACCAGGGTACGCTTTGATCACCAACCGACGCACATCCGACGCCAACTGAGAATAGGACTCGCTGGGTCCTTTTTCTTGGCAACTAGCTGTGCTTTGTACACATTCACATCAGTTGGACAACCTCTCTTCCTGAAAGTATCACAAAACAATTTAAAATCCGATTTCTCAGCCGAGGACATATCATTATATACCCTAAATGCATCTTCTCTCAATCTGAACGGAACAAAATCCATAAATTCACTGTCATCCCAACGATTCACTCTTTGTACAATTTTTAATCTCTCCACCCAGTCTTCAAAATTCACCTTCCCATCATTATTGAACCAGTCAGGTAGGACGATTGGCTTCCTACCCCGTGGTGTAACCAACCAGTCTGCCGATTCCACATCCCCCCGGTGCTCATGAGGCCGAGGCGGGATTACAGGACCGGGAGTTGAAGGATGTACGGAGGAAGGCAAATCAGTGGAGAAAGCAGTAACTTGAGGGCGAAATGGCTCCCTCAAACTGGCATTAGAACGGAACTGACCCAATCGATTCTCAATATCAGCAAGCTCATTTTCCAAAGTATTGACATTCATATCCGACTCGTCACGAGGGCGAGATTCCCTCCGGTCGTCCTCCATGTTAAAATACTAGCAGATATAAATCTAAATGTGTTCACGTGATTATATATACACAAAGTATTGCAGATAAAAAAAAATAATACCCGGGTCTCCCTGTGTGACACACAGTGGGCACAGGAAAAGAACGAGTATTACAACAAAAGAATAAAACAGTAACAAAATAAACGAAAAGAAGTGGCGAAAACCAATACCATGAAAATACCATGCCGTTCCGCCCCAAACAACGCAGTGTGAAATTATTAACGTATAATAGCCACCCAAGATCCCTGCAAATCGGAAGTGAACCAAACAAGGTAACCCCTTCGGTCTTAAAGTTATAAAATAGGCCTAACGTACATTAAAAATTTTTGGATTTAATTCTAAATTCCAACCCGGTGCATCTCCCCGTCACGTACCCGCGCGCAGAAGCAGAACCAACATGCCCGTATGTGAAGTAATGCCCCAAGTACTAAACCAGGACGCAATCATTCAAACACATTTACGCAACAGAAATCACATACACATTCACACACCCATTCAACCAATGCACCCCAAGAAATTTTTAACAGAACTGTAACCCCGCTANAAGCAGTGTCTATGAACGATAGGTATGAGTGAGAAGACACTGCGAAAGGAGTGTAATCCCAGACATGAAAAGTGATACTCTTAACGATGTCGAAGACATCGGTGGTACTGACCTACATGTTCTATTTTTCTCCGATGTCCTGACCCCAATTTTTGCTCGGCCGATGAAATTGCTGTGTGTGTGTCAGCTAACGACAGAAAACACAGGTGACTGGGTCTAAAAATATGAAAGTGCTAGGGGTAGTTCCCTGGTTTCTGTGGGAACTGGTCATTTCACCTGCAAACCTAATGCCTCACAGGCCTCTGTGCAGGATGTTCTGTCTGACCATGCTTGAATTAATACAAGTCAGGCCAGCTATTTGGGATGTCACAGCAGATTACCACAAAACGTCTCAAAACAAAGATAATAAATGAGGTAGCCACTGCCATGGGTGGAAGATCTCAACTAGTACCAATTTTTTGCTCCAAAAGTTGGACTCTGACCATTCACCTTGCGACCGGGAAGTTCAAGTGTTACAAACAATGCTAAATTTAGCTGATATCAGTGACTTTGTCGTGCCGTGTGTATGGGCAGCCGACAAATTACTGAAGTACCTGAGCATCTGGAGTTACTTAAAATGATGGATGAGTGTCGTTGTTTTGTTGGTCCATGACGTTCGTGTGTCGCGGGCTTAAGAAAGGAAACAGAACTAAAAATACGGGAGCGACCCAACCGGTCGTTAGGAATGTGCACACAGAGAGACCCAGAATATTCTGGGCGCCAAGTTTTATTCAGGAACATTATGTAATCCGTACCGACTCGCTCCCAGACCAAGCAGTTACAACACAATACCCAAAAATAATGATCATTTACAGTCACGAGTGGCCTTAACATTAAACGGTGCATAACAAAAGGTGCACTGCCACCAAAAAGTAAATTATATAACCAAAAAAATCCATTACACTTTTGATGGACCAAAAATCTGTGACCAAAAGGTACGTTGTCAGCTTTTTATAGAAAAAAACCAGTCATAAAAGGATCATCTGCCCAATATTGAATTATCATGAAAACCTCCATCCTCGCACCCAGGGTCTTCACAACCGGCTCCCCAACTCGCGCTTGGTTCAGACCCTGGCGACATCCATGCCATTTTAGTGGGGAACCAGCGGAGTACTCGACTCCGCCGAATCCAGCCAATCACAGTGAAGCTTCTATACCGTCTTGGTCATATCCCAAATATGGTAGCTGTGAAAATTTCTCGAGTCGCTGACAAACTCGCTGAGTTTCTGATTGTTCCTGAATTAACTTCGCGTCAACATGATTCTCACGGATTATCTTGTCAACGAGGACGTACTGATGGAATCAGAACACGAAGGTATGATCCAGTTCATGTGTTTGGGGCAGCTGTCATTCGGCAGCGTGCATAAATTATGGAATGAGATACAATGCTATGAGCCTGGTATCCGGTAACTCGTAATACCAGATGGATGTGCAGACGTTGTAGCACTAGGCGCGATATTTGTCCATTAATACATCAAGTGGCATTTCCCCACTGCTTTGCATAGTTTATTGGTGAATTACCAATTGGCGAGTACACATGAGGGAATGTCCCTCTTCCCCACCGAAACGGGGTGGATGTCCTCAGGGCATTGAGGGAGGGTACGACCGTAAATGACCTGAGATTCTCAGGATGGAAAACCTCTTGTCTTTGCAAGGTTGTATTAAAATATAAATCATTATTTTCTTTCTTTCATTTTTAGGTGTTTGACCGTTTGCAGCCCCTTGGTGTGCACCTAAGTTACAGACAGAGCCTAAATATTGTTGAAATGACCGGTGGACACTTCAATTCCCAAGTTGATAGAAGCATTAAAGAAAGGACACAGATTTAGACTCATAGGAGGCAACATAAACTGGGCAACTGTAGTAAATTCATATTTTAAAAGTGCTTTAAGATAAAACGTTGTTCATATCAGAAAGTTTGTCCCAGTTTGTTTCATGTGCCAGCGGCTAAAAATAGCACACGATGACGCGGCGTTAGCTTGAGGTGGGCCGTTCCATTAGCTTGAGAGGGGTGTGCGGTAGTAGGCCTAGAAGAAGTAAATGGGACTGATCATGCTGATGAGTATCCAGGTTCAGAAGTTTGGATTTTAGGGGAAGATTAGAATGGACAGAATCCTTCATTAAAGCATGGCGCACACGAGCGACTAAAATGGGGCGACTACCGATGCGACTACTAGGTCGCATGCAATAATTACCTTTGAGGTAGATCAGTGATGTCATCCGCGACATCACTGATCTCCCAGTGAAGCATTTGTCGCAAACAAGTAAAAAAAACTAAAAAAACTAAAAATATGTTCAGTCGCTCCTGTAGTCGCAAGGCTAGTCGCTCGTGTGCGCCATGCTTTAGGCCACGCGACACAAAAGTTATATTGAACTGGCAGTACAAAGTGTTTGATGAATACCTGTCATACCTGAACACGAGGCTGCCACTTGGGTGGTGGCCTTGGTATTTGTGACCGTTGACACAATAGGCCAATCAGATGATGGTCTTTGAAAGGTCATAGGGTAAATATTAAATATTCACGAACTGCTTCTGATGGTTGGACAGCGTGCTCCAGGCCGGCGAAAAGGCGGGAATTCCCAAGGAAACACCCTGTTTTTTGGCAAAAATCGACCACTTTGGAATCAAAATGACACATCAATCTACTGATTTGATCGTTCTCTGATAATGAAATGAGAATTATTACATTGTCATCTTACGTTATTGACTTTTGATGGTGTACTTTCTCAGCCCGTGCAGACATAGACAGCGGATTTTAATCGTGACTTTCGGTCACTTTCATTGAAACTACATTGCCTTATATCTCTGCCGCTAGATGGCGACGCTGTACAATCTCGTAAATCAAACAAACTTTCTGATATGTTAGTGAAACATTGTTTCAGCCAGCGTTTTAAATGTTGAAATGTGTTTTGCAGCAGTGCCAAGGCCTGTAAGTGCTAGAATAAAATGCATTTTAGCGTTAAAACTGTTTGCAAATATGAGTCTGGTGTAACCTCTGCGAGTGTTCCCCATCTATGAATGTTCCACTCCTGACTTGACAATAGGGGACAGACAGAGAAACATGTCGATCTGTCTGCCAGCGTTTCCCAAACAATAACGGGGTCACACTGACCCACAGAAACACTGGCAGATATTACACCTGAGGCTGTCGATGTGACTAAAAGAAGCCAACAGGAAGTTAGACATGCCCCTACCTTGCTCTAAAGCCTGGCAACATCTATCTTTGAACTAATGGAATGCGGAAGCTAGGGAATTGATCATTGGATTTTCCACGGACCTTTAATCACACGCGGCCATTGAATGACCGGTGGACAACGCGAACAATCGGGGAACGACCACAAGTGATCGACAAGCATGATTATAAACCGCAAAGCTTTGTTACATTACATGACTTCCGCATTCCATTAGGTCGAAGATAGATGTTGCCAGACTTTAGCTAAAACGCTTTTTATGGGAGATTTAAAATACGTTTTAGCGTTAAAACCCTTTGGGAAATGTGAAAGAGCGTTCTAAAACTAAAATAAGTTCTAGAATATGATTTTTCTTAAAAACATTGTTTCATCTTTTTAAAATGTGTTAAAACAGCTTTGAAAATGTGGGCCTTAGTGGTTAAGTGTACTTTACGCACTCTAAGCAGAAACACGTAGACGTTTCTTGCATCAGGCGACGGGAGTACTTGTGTTCCATCATGTCCATGAAGAAGGATTTTTATGGAGTTTTCGTTGACGATGAGGCTGGGAATAGGCCTACATTCAACAAAAAGGAAGTCAAACTGATAAAAACCACTCAGAGAATCGGCAGGCAAATGAAACTACCGGGGAGAGGCGTTTTGACTCTCGATCAGACAGTAGCCTCAGCCCAGTCGCAAGTTGCAAGCTGTACCGGTCGAAACCATCTGGTTCTCACCAGTCTATCTGTCCTGACGGTCATCTAGCCTGGTTCGAATCTACCACATTTCCCGTTNAATAGGCCTACATTCAACAAAAAGGAAGTCGAATTGATAAAAACCACTCAGAGAATCGGCAGGCAAATGAAACTTCCGGGGAGAGGCGTATTTGACTCTCGATCAGACAGTAGCCTCAGCCCAGTCGCAAGTTACAAGCTGTACCGGTCGAAACTTCATCTCGCCTGTGACAAAGACCCATGGATTCCTTTGAAACAGACAGCCATACATGGTTTTATTGTAAAAGGAGTATTGGGGAAAAACAAAATGAACACCTTCATGATGAATTTGAGCAAAGTTGCTAAATTATCAGCGAATTATACATTCAAACTCGTGTACCGCCATCAGCCTAACGGATGAAGGGGCCTTGAAGCTAGGCACATCATGCGGGTGTCTGGTCACAAGTAAACAGAAAACAATACAAGCCCACATTCCGACTTCAGTCCCTGGACAGGGGAAAGTAGAAACCAGAAATCAATTTCCGCCGGACTTCATTCCTGGTGCTCGTTTGCCAGCGGACTTTTATCTCTTTGAGTAAGTTGTCTTGGGACACTTCCAGCTAGGGACCGTTTCCGCTGGTACCGTACACCGGTTCTATTTAGCCCACTGCATAGTAGCAAGTCGATGGCAGAAAATACCGAAAGTGCCGTCGTTGTTTGAACGCCGCTGTCGGTAAATTCAATCGCCAAAGCAATTGCAATAATAAATCGGAAGTGTGCTTAAAATCTTCGTTCAATCGAAAGAACAACGAAGAAAACAGAAAACAATACAAGCCCATATTCCGACTTCAGTCCCTGGACAGGGGAAAGTAGAAACCAGAAATCAATTTCCGCCGGACTTCATTCCTAGTGCTCGTTTGCCAGCGGACTTTCATCTCTTTGAGTAAGTTGTCTTGGGACACTTCCAGCTAGGGACCTTTTCCGCTTGTACCGTACACCGGTTCTATTAGCCCACTGCATAGTAGCAAGTCGATGGCAGAAAATACCGAAGTGCCGTCGTTGTTTGAACGCCGCTGTCGGTAAATTCGGTCGCCAAAGCAATTGCAATAATAAATCGGAAGTGTGCTTAAAATCTTCGTTCACTCGAAAGAATAACGGAAGAAATATTAATCTTCGGCGTCAGGTGTATCTTGCTGAAGTAAAAACTGACGTGCGCAATTGTCACGGATCCTCTCAATATTCAATGGCAAACCCGCATGACTGCAGATGGCGGAGCAAGTATAAGGCGTCACTTTTCTCGCTGTTGACGTCGCGCCGTCAAAGCATGTGTACATTTTTCTACACCATTTTCCGTTCAAATTTTCCCCAATGACGTTGTCAATATTGGCATCCTGTGCCATTTCTGACGAAACAGAGCAGTGATATATGGAGAACTTTGAACATGAAATAGGGCAGTGTAATTTAATCAAAATTGAACCACACTGAGTGGTTTATTTTGGGGCAAGAAGTAAATGGAAATACTGTTACAAAATAGGACTTCCGGGTCTTATGGTGACAGGACTGCGTAGTTCGGCGGGTTTCTCATTGAGACTGGTTAATCAGGGTGAGTTGGCCAGGTGTATCCTATGAAATTACACCTTGCTCACAAATTCCTCAAAAGCACGACAGAGATCACCTATGCTTCAGTAACACAGAGATTTTGATAGCGGATGCATAATGTCTGTAATGAGTTAGACAGTGTTACAAATCTCGGACAGTGTGAAGTGTACCTCTTTATCGTTGTTTATTCCGTCTTTTACGACAAAATAGTTCTACCAAACCTCTCCGAAATCGTTGCCCAGTCGCACAATAAATAAAGAAATTAATGAAACGGTTCACAATGGAGAGAAACCGAGCTATGTAATAATAAAAACAACTCCATTTATTTGTTTTTTTCTCAGAAGACCTCATTTGGCAATAAAAGAAACTGATTTTCCCAATTTTATTTTTTTTCGGAATGGCATTTTGCCACGTCGGCGGGCCCGTAAACCAAAGAATAAAAAAGTGTGGCCTAACGGAAGAAATATTAATCTTCGGCGTCAGGTGTAACTTGCTGAAGTAAAAACTGACGTGCGCGATTGTCAGCCCCCTCTCAATACTCAATTGAGATTGGTTAATCAGGGTGAGTTGGCCTGGTGTATCCTATGAAATTACACCTTGCTCACAAATTCCTCAAAAGCACGACAGAGATCACCTATGCTTCAGTAACACAGAGATTTTGATAGCGGATGCATAATGTCTGTAATGAGTGAGACAGTGTTACAAATCTCGGACAGTGTGAAGTGTACCTCTTTATAGTTGTTTATTCCGTCTTTTACGACAAAATAGTTCCACCAAACCCCTCCGAAATCGTTGCCCAGTCGCACAATAAATAAAGAAATTAATGAAACGGTTCACAATGGAGAGAAACCGAGCTATGTAATAAAGGGGGTTAATGATTACGACTGCCAGTACCCGTTTTGTGGCCGAAATATCTCCTTTGATACGTTTACCTGGACGTGTCATCATACCGTTCTTACTGGATGCTTTGAGTGTTGTCAAAATGGAATACGTGATGACGACGAGAGTCGTGATGGGTATACATGCGTTCACAACTACAGCAAGACCACTTCTGTAGACTGCTGTGTATATTGCGTTGCTTCCCAATTCACTATGAACCTTCAATGGTCTTAGTCTCTTGTCGCAAGGGTCATAGCGATAGCTAACTGCATATGTGAACAAAATTGGAAAGCGATACACAAATGAACAAGTGAATACAAGGCCGATTGTGATCTTTGCATTCTTGTTTGTACAAATGGACGCCGCCTTTAATGGTCTACACACTGCGATAAATCGTTCTACTGCGATGCAGATAGTCATGTACACAGATACAGTTAATGAAACGAACCGTGTGAAACGAATATAGCTGTAGGCAATATTATAAAACTCCATGTATGGGTTAACCAGAATAATATAATAATGCATTCGTACTTTGCATTCTTGTTTGTACAAATGGACGCCGCTTTTAATGGCCTACACACGGCGATAAATCGTTCTACTGCGATGCAGACAGTCATGTACACAGATACAGTTAATGAAACGAACCGTGTGAAACGAATATAGCTGTAGGCAATATTATAAAATTCAATGTATGGGTTAACTAGAGTAATATAATCATGTATTCGTTTCATGGTATTCTCTAAAATATATCCCAATAAAACTGCACTGTCTGCAACGGCCATAGCTCTGAGAAGAATGGAGGTTGACGTATATGGCCTCTCACGGCCTAGTATTATAAAGGAGAGACAATTCCCTGCCAGGCCGAGAGGCACAATGATCAGAGTCAAGTGAACCTGTAGGACGAGTCGAAGATACCGCCTTGAACTGCTTAAAGATTTCATTCTGTATTGTGACAGACATCTCACGGCGCGGAATACGTGGGTTTCCGTTGTGGTCGCATTTATCATGATTATACTTATTAGTTTCCGTTATTTCTGTTAGTTGACTTGACTGAAATTGTGCAACCTTGTGATATACCTACCTATTCATCGTATCCATGACAACATCTCACGGCGCGGAATACGTGGGTTTCCGTTGTGGTCGCATTTATCATGATTATACTTATTAGTTTCCGTTATTTCTGTTAGTTGACTTGACTGAAATTGTGCAACCTTGTGATATACCTAGCAAAGTACCCGTCAAATGACGGGTCATGAAGCGCGGGGTGGTTCGGTTCCAGAATGTCAGTCCCGGTAACCATGGTGGTCCTGTCTACACTTCGGTCAGAGAAACAGTGAAGTCTGTTTCCCAGTGTGTTCCGAACATGGGTGCACACAGAGAAATGGCCACACTGAAAAACGTTACACCTGTGATCCCGTAAACGTTATGACGCTCAATCCATGAACTGTAATCGACATTCGGAGTTAGCGGGTTTGTCCATAACGCTCGTCTGTTCGTCTCCCGGTGCACTTTGGGTAACAATAAATGGATTTTCCAGAAGTTGAAATTTGCCAGTTGTCTGATCGTTACCCGTCGTTCAAAGTGAAATGACGTGCGTGCCAATCACTGGTGTGGTNCGTAGAACACAATGCACAATCAAAGCAAAAAGCATTCAGCGTGCGAGTAAAACTGCAGTATTTGTACCCTTTGCTGTTAGCCCTACCGCACATTTTATACTACAATTTCGTCCTCAATCGAAAAATTATATACATACCTGTCGGAATTCCAATGGAAGACACTATAAATTGACTTGACAACACAGATTGAGGCGATTCATCTCGCTAATTTTCACGCTTCGAGTGATCTGGGCGCAGCCATTATTCCTCCTGCAGCCTATACGTCACCAACTTTTGAGATCCATGACGCATTGGTAGTGACTAGCCAATCAGCGAAGCTCCTCTTATTTTGAATTTTCGGAATAAGAAAATTCAATGGGAATTTCGTCCCGTGCCAGACCCTCGGTCTGGCGACCTCGGAGTATGACCGAGGGGCTGGTTGCGCGAGACTAATCACTGGTGTGGTGCGTACGTCACTGTTTGCTGACGTCACCGTGGAATGACGTCAGCGCGCCAATCACCGGTGATGTAGGCCTACGTACGTCACTGTTTGCTGACGTCACTGTGGACACCGTGGAATGACGTCATAGGCACGGAAGGGAAACCACGGCAACGAACAAAAAACGCTTAAAAGTACCACTTTCGCAAAACTTTTTCAACGACTAAGGCGCCAGAAACCTTGTCCGAAACGCAAGCTTCCCGTTGGTACCAGGTGTGGCGGCCTTCGGGCGGTAGTTTTCGCGTTTACTTTCCTCAAAAAATCGGCCTACTCTTTTATAGTATAGATACAGGTATATACCACGCTATAGGGTTCGTCCCAGTACATTACATCTTTAAGACAGAATCCCTCCTTTCTAATGTTCATATCAAGATATTTGTCTCATTTGCCCCAAATCGACGACAGACGACGCTGCTCCCAATGCATTAACTGACTTTTACGGCCGACTTCTGAGCATAAAATGTTCCTTTGAAAGTAAACTCGCTCCATGAAAACGATGGGTAAAATGCCCAAAACGTCTTTAGAATTCAGTGGGCCGTCACAGAAGGCCGAGATCTGAACGGTTTTCTTGCCAATGTCTCGCTGTCATTCTTTCCCAGGCTCGGGAGTGGGATATTAAAAAGTAAGTGGACAGGACATTACTGTTTCTGACCATTACCACACCCATTATCTTCAACTTTTATAGGATTTAGTCATTTTTTCTGAGTTCAGGAATGGGACAGGTAAGTGGGAGTTTTATAGAGTATAGCTCTGTCGCCGAATGGGACATTTGAATAGAAAGTTCTTGATGGAACATCATGGCTTGAGATAGTCCACATGACTATTCTGTATTTTTCTATGACGTCTATGATGCAAGTAGCCTACCTGCATATAGTCTTGACGTTGATCAATCTAAGGGCGGTTATAAAGACAACAATGACCGGAAGATACCAATTATGTAACTTTACTACTGATTAGAATTGTTTCGTAGCACTGACCTAAAGTTCACAAATCGCGCTTCTTTTTTTCTCCACAGTATTAATGCGCCAGTGATCTTTTTGTTCACTTCTTGTTGCTGAGAGGTTTTCAGTGAACACCACGTGAGGTTCTAACAAGAGGTTCTTCGAGCTCGATCCTCTCCAGTCGCCGCCGGAAAGAACCCGCGATACACTCTAAAAAATTTCTTGTCGTACTGACAAGCTGGAACTCGTTCTCAGCCATATGCTTAAATTGACAGGGTCTATCTTGTCAATTGACAAGTTTTCAACTTGTCATCCTCGGAAAAGAGACATCTTATCATTGAAACAAATACGTCTTGTCATTCAGGCTAAACAAAAATAAAAATTATGCGCCAAGAGACTGTTATACGGCAGTTACAAGTACTAACAACAGCTAAACATAAAAAACCTACCAAATTTCAGAGCCTGCGGTGGGATTCGAACCTACGACCTATGAAACATACAAACTACTAGACATAACCCCTAAACCCACGCGGCTATGAAAGAGGCAACGATGGTGCCTGCATGCTTAGTAGCGTTTGAAATCATGAAATTGAGCGATGGATCGCTGCCACTTGCAACTTATCGTCATAACAAGAGATCTTGTCAACTGGACAAACTGAACTCGTCACAGAAATTAGACTGGTACCCGGTCTTCTGGGCAGCTTGCATTCGAAGACCGGTGAAACCAAATGATCTGAGCCGGAATTCCGGCTCGTGACGTCATTCTACAGCATTCTACAGCAATGCATTCTCCCTAACTAAATATAGACCAGCGGGCGCCATGATGGTTTTATGCATTTGCTTGCGTCTGTCCTAGTATTTTTAATCAGGACAGTGTTCGGTCTACACAGAAATGTGGGACTCGCCATGACAAGTAACTCGTCAGATTGACTAAAGCATATCATCAATATTCGCAGACAAGTTGCGGTGACAAGACTTTTTAGCTCACCTCTGTGAGGTGAGCTTCTCCCATGGTGTGTCGTCCGTCGTCGTTAACAGGGGTGGCACGTTTCTAAACCGCTTGAGTTACAGACTTGAAATTTGGTGTACAGGTACCCTATGGTAAAAACTATCTCTGGACCGAAACTTAGCGCTGCTGCTTGTACACTCTGGCCTGTAGGGGGCGCTTTGTGAAAACCTTCTGTCGGCCATATCTCCTGAACGCTGTTAGCCAGAACCACGAAACTTTTATGGTGGGTTCCTCTGATGAGACTACATCACATAAATCCCGGGTTTTTGATTTGACCTACTTTTCAAGGTTACAGAGGTCAAAGTTCAAAATTCACTGTTTGGTGGCACATTTCATTGCTATTTGACATAGAGTGTTGTGATTTGGTGTGAAGATATATCTAGGCACCCTGCACGAATGCACAAAATTTCAACCCGATCGGACTTCAAATATGGCCGCCAGGAAGCCATCTTGAAAAATGGACTTTGACCCACATTTTATGAATGGGAGTAGGTAGGATGTTTTAACGTTGTCAAAATATGTATCTAGGTACCATATAAATATATGGTAAATTTCAGGCAGATTCGACGTCAAATATGGCCGCCAGGGAGCCATCTTGAAAAATGGACTTCGACCCACACCTCATAAATAGTGGTAGCTAGGATGCTTTAACCGTGCCTAAATATGTGTCTTGGTACCGTCTACTTATATGCCAAATTTCGGTTCGATTGGACTTCAACATGGCTGCCAGGCGGCCATCTTGAAAAATTGACTTTGGCCATATCTCATCGGTAGTAAATGTTACGATGTTTCTGCACTAATCCTTCACCATTCAGTGTATCACCAGGCTACTCACACTTCATACTCTGTCACAGAGGTGAGCACAATGGCCCTGGCCATTTCATTTAAGAGTGTAACCTCTTATCTGGTCACCGGTGACAAGAAGCCGTCACTGATGACATCTGGATCAGATCGGTCTTGACTTCGGCGACTTCAAAGCCTTGTAAACCTCGTCGTCTTTTGTCGGGTTTGTGACATGGACGCGAAAACATCGATGAAGTCGAGGGTTTTTCAAAATGTGAATCACCCTCTTTGCAGAAAATGTGGCGGTTGAAAAAACCCTCGACTTCATCGATGTTTTCAAAGGCAAATTACGCGGCTCATAGGCAATTTGCAGAGAACAGACAAGTACAGACGTGTGTGTGACTTTCTCTACAAACCTGAAAATGAAGCCGTGAATTACACTCTACAACTGGTCACAGTGAGCAAAAAACCTCGCGAATCGATTGGAAAAATGGCGGCAATACTGTGGGCTACTGTGGGCAATAATGTGGGCTACCCTCGACGGGTAGCCCATCAGTGAAAGTTGGCTGCGGATACTTTTCAAGTGGACGGTTAACCCTATAAACGGACGGTTTGTGATGAGGGCTTGATAATCCGACGGATTTCACCTCTCGATTCTCCAAGTGTCCGAATATCACCTGGCCGTTATTGACCACTAGAATGTCTTAAAGTTCGTTTCACCACCGATGATTCAGATACTTCTATGAAAAAAACGGGTGGCTCTCGAGGAAACGGCGAACGAAATACTAATACATGTACAGACTACAGGATTATGTGATGACACCTCACAGAAGATCAATCATCTTTTGGTAAAGCATGTCCTTGTTGGCTCCAGACATGTCGTCAATCTGAAAAAAATACAGAACATAAACTTGTGCATCGAATAGATTCATAGGGCTACGAACCTCAGTACCGTGTTTCCACGAGGCGTTTGCGGGCGCGGAGGAGGCGGGCGCGTGTGCGACTGAAATAGCTAAAGGGAAATACGTTGGATCGATTTTATCCACCCGCGCCAGCCTCCTAATCCGTGCCCGCAAACGCCTCGTGGAAACACGGTACGCCTCGTGGAGTCACCCGCCCGCATCATCCGCTCCTTGCCTCTCATCTCAGTCTTATTCTCGATAGGCAACTGAGACCCGTTTCCACAAGGGCGGTTTCCGCCACATCTTGCGGATGACTTTCACAGATTGCGAGTGAAAACCGTACCACTCACCGCACAAACGCGGCGAAAACTGCAGTTGTGCGATGTAGTCAGCGTGGAAAGAGACTGTCTTTTCTGCCATCGATGGACGTCTTTCTCGCCTTGATAACTAAGCATGAAATCTAACCGAGAAAGGAGCCTCAGGAACAGCGGCCCGGTGGAAAGTTGGCAGTGGAATTCACGGACCTCGCCTGTCCCGGCAGACAAATCCTAAGTCCCCGTTTCGATACCACTATCATTTACCTGTTCTCCATGCTTAAAAAAGAGGAAGGTAGGCATGCAGGCAATACCAACTTCTTCGGCGAGTTCCTGAAATTGACGTAAAGCAAAAGAAAGTCGATCTTGTAAAACTGTGTATTACGTATGCACATCATGTGTAGGGAATGCAATACACTGTACATGTACATGTACATGTATATACAAATCCTATCTGCTCTGGACCATTCACTGGGGCCCGGATGCGACACAAGAATACAGCACAGTCTTTTGATGCTACCCCCCCCCCCCCATATTTCGCTCCTTCAAACTTTGTGGGAAGCAAGACAAGGACTCATCCTCGTCCTCGTAGTGTTCGCCACCGACGAAACTCTAAAAAAATGGCGTTTTCATGCAGGACAGCAGCTTCAAACATCCTAAGATAGAAGTCTTACCGATAATTCATCGACGTCGACCTTCAGAAACATCACCCTGTCCTTGAATTTTGGGTCTTGGGAATATTTCTGAAAAAAATGATTTTTGAATTGCAGCAGCGTGTGTGGTTTCCTTTCCTTCAAAAACTATTCAGGGGTCATCCAAAGAACTCTCTTGGACGACCTCTGACAGTATCGATAAACCACTTCGAGAAGCTGATACAGATAAGGAAGTTATCGACAGCCAGTGGCACTCTCAGTTTGGGGAAAGCATATTTCGCGACATCTTGCCCTGACAAGTGTTCCTATCACTCCTACTCTCGCTCAGCGTAGTTCGAAGGGCGGAGTGACCGTAGGCCTTGATATGTCAAGATGATTTCGCGATTGTATGACGTCATCAACCATGATACCGGTAGCAACAAACTGTTGGATGTCCCACAATTCGCAAGATCGTGAGATCATCTTCCCTGGAGGATCGATCAGCTCGACCTCCCCCTGCCCATTCGGAACCATTTTTAATTAACGCCAGGTCGTAAAAATGTATTATCACCAATATCAGCACGAAATAAATCGGTTTTCCCCATCACGTAAGCATCAATAATACGAACAGGTAAACACAACGGTTGCCGTGGTAACGTATAGATTGTAATAGTCATGTAATGAAGGAATTGACAAGACCACGAGAGGGTTGTCTATTGAATTTTGGGCCTAGATTGACGAAGCAACATGAGACGAATGCCGATGTGACCATGAATGTACACATGCAATTATGAATTTGATTTGAAAAAGAGCTTCGTAGTTTCGCCATGTCAATTTGGGGATGTTGGAAGGACTCCTCTGGTTTTCGCACCGGATCTGCAACAGTTCCGAACCAGGAATCTTATTCACAAAACAGGGACTTGAGACATGTATTGCGGGGGGGGGGGAGGGGGACCTCGAAAACCCCCACAACCCCCACAATGCATGTTTCAAGTCCCTGTGATTCACAAAGCCCCGCAACTTTAAGGGTACGCAAATCCTTTGTCCTGATTGCGAACAATAGGTTGCCCACAAATGGACAATAGTTTACGCACTCCGCAAAGTTACGAGAGCTTCGTGATCAGTGGCAACGTCCCTCATTTCATGAGTTTGTTAAAACTTACGCTGTAGACAGGTCCCATTAACCGACACGGCCCGCACCATTCGGCTCCAAATTCCACCACCACCAATTTGTCGCCAGCATCCTGAAGGTATTGCTGGAACTCTTCCTGTCAAGGAAATGTCAAAAATACGATTATTTTGGAACGACACCAAAATCTCAGCATCCAATTGTCGCACATGATCCGATTATGTGATAACAGATTTCGTCTCTTGTGCGAATATAGCCAAAAAACATATTTAACCAAGTTGCGAGTTTGATCTCCACAAAGATGCAGTGCAGATACAGAGGCAATGCAGAAAACCCGCTCGCAGAGAATCTACTATTTCAGCCGGTAGGCGTGGTCCCATGATAACGTGTAAGAAATCACATCACTTTTCCATCTTGTCTAGGGTTTTTGTGGACGTCGTCACGATTAAAATGTACAGCCTGATTGTATTCACCAAACCAACCACCGGATATCATTAGCATCCCAGGCTCATCAACGGATTCCTCAAGTCACTGTCATTTGTTTGTTTCCATGGATACCGTTGGGTGTTCTACTTTATGGACAGTGCTCAAGACATAGGCAGCTCTGTGATTTATGTAGGCCTACCATATGAAAGTCTCTAAAACCAGCAAATCTACGCCACCAAATTTTGATGGAGACATACTAGGCCTGCCAGTGAACTTCTGACGTCAAAAACAGTCGGTATTTGTTACATTGATGACCGTCTTGATGACCTATAGGTGGGATTACAAAAGTCATCCTAGGCGCTGTCATGAAATGCTGGATAAAATAGGCCTTAGGCCCTGTCCAAACAGAGAGAAACAGACATTTAGATTTTCGTGTCAATGACACTTACCACACTTTCGATTTCCTCCACCATTTTTTCCAAACGAATGAAAACACTGCGTTACAGATTGAAATGATGAACCGATGTCACTTACGCGGTGATCTCACCTCCTACAAGGACAGACTGGAGCATCCGCACGGCACTATCTTCATCGACTTCAGCAACGAAAGATAGATGCCCCCAGCGCCACCAGGCGTGAAATCATCGAAATGGATGCCGGGATTGACGAACTCCGTCGACAGCGACAAATTCGCGATGTATCTTTACTTCCTCCTGGAAATCATAGATAGCAGCACTAGAGAGGTAGTAGACTGGTCCCCTGTCGTAGTTCTCGCTTCACTACTACGACAGGCATTTTGAACGCCAACTCGGCATGTGATTGGTCAGCCAAACGTCATCAACGGTCGCGCCATGAGTCATATCTATTTTTAGATACTCCCCGCAACGTTGAAAGTCTTTATTGCTCATTTGCATACGTGTGTCAGAAAACAGGCAAACATGGCGGACGCGGCCTGTCGTAGTAGTGGAGGAACGGAGCGATACGATAGGGGACCAGTCTAGAGAGGTAGATGACTAGTGGCAATCTGAAGAGGTCGCCACCATCGTTCCTCAACGCTTGGTACGGAATTGGGCAGATAGTTCGTTGTTGGTCCGTTACAAGTCGTGTCACGATCAATGATGATGATAATACTATTTTGAACTGTTCGCGATAAAGAAAAAACTTCTTTTTCACTGCATAATGCACCATTTGATTTTTGCATCGGGCGGTTTTGCGGACAGGGGATGTCTCTAGTTTCAACTTACGCTAGATGGCCAGATATAACTTACTGATGGCTGACACTGGGCTGCTGGCGTTGGTGTTCTTTTCGCCTTGAGTTATTTTACAACTTAGGTATAGCTGGACATTGGTTCTCAGTCATTTTGGTGACGGCCATGGTTCCTTTCCCAGGATCACTGCCAACAAGCCCGGGTCAGAAAACACGGACATATTCGTACACACCGTCAACCTTTTTTGTACGTCCAGAGGCCTACACAACTTTGGCGTGGGGTAGAGTCTATTATTCTGATCAGTCCGGGATTCACATTTCGATTTCAAAACTGTTGATTTACAAATTTGAATAAATTTACCCATAGTTGAGTGTCTTATTTCAATTTTGAAAATTGATACCATGCAACCAGCAACTGGATTCCTTGATTGGACCCCAGCAAGCCTCTCAATCGGGTTCTGGAAAAAATGGCTGTGCTTCTGAACTTCACTGAAGTCATCGTCAGCACAAATGTCCTATTCATCCAAAACACTCAGTAAATGCTCAAAACTTCAAGTTGTGGTGAAGTGCACTTGGTTTAACTGTTGATATAGGCACCATGTGCGGGTATCAAGGATCCCATTTGCCCATCTCTTTTGCCTGCAAATTAATTTTTGCATTAAATCACAGAAATGCATCTTTGGATTAGGCGTACGTCGTCCCCTCTATTCTTTCTTGATTTCGGTCTCATCTCGTCAGTTAGCCAAGATAACCCTGGGTCACTGTCCTCATGTTTGATTATCCCGTTAGTTAGTCCACTTCACTTTATGTCCGATTGGGCAATTTAAGCTGATTTTTTAAGAGAAATTGTACGATCCTTTTGGCAAAATTGTTTGTTCCATGGACAATTCAGAGTCGCAGCAGGCTGTTAAGTGTACACATCTTTAATATCATCCGGTGTTCTTTTGTACTGGTGATGCGCCCCGACACTTATCGGCGACACGGTTGATTCTCAGGGGTCTGTTGTCCTCAGGTGTCTTTCAGTTGTCACAACCCGTCTGAGAACCGGGAGGTGATTAGGCCCTTTAAAACGGACCCAGGTGTGTCGCAGACTGACTGGCGTCGCTGGTTTACATAAGAAATCGTGTGTAAACAATCTGAGACGAATTCCAAAGCATTATTCACGCTCCAAGTGGTTTTGTACACACTACGACAATTGAACTTGTATCACAAGATTTGATTGGCTGAACCCGTCTCAAGTTGACATCCGATGAATGAGATTTCGTGGTTGGACGATTGTGTCGGAATGTTTTGTGGTTTGACCGTGTATTGAAGACGATGAAACGCTATGCCGTGCAGTGGCCAGGCCAGGATCATCCAACCATGAAGTTGTAGACGAGCGTTATCTCCGATCCAATCAACCTTCAGTCATTTAGTTTGATTTAGTGTCCTGATTCATTGATGGTCATTGTCATATCTGACGCAACGTAACTGAGTAGTTGTGATGAAGATCACTTTGCCGGACATGGCTTTTGGGCAGAGTCGTTGATGTCAATCTCAAGGACTTCGCACCAGACATCCCTGACTGTCAACTTTCGTTTTTGGGTTGTGTGATTTTTCAGCACGAGCTTTTCTGAAATCCTCACGAGTTTTGCCGATGATATTTGTATTTGGAAGAACTGTAGCAGGAAGAACAATCCCCCAGCATTTCCGTGGATCAGCGAAGTGTGGCAAAAAATTGGCACAGAAGTTTTGCCATCTTAATCCGCGAGGGACGTGATTTGGGATTAAAATTAATATGATTTGAACCTGGTCTTTCTTTCTTTCAATATTGACCGAGACAGCGCCCTCAGCTTTTTGACACACAAGGATGGGTCACTCCCGGATTGGCGATTTTTCCAGCTTTGCACTTGCATTCATTCCTCCATATCGTTATCGATGAGAGGTCAAGATGTAGCCAAACAATGATGATAACACAGGTGTTCATTAATAACCCCAATATCCTTATCATGTTTGAAATGGCATAAGCGGAGTTTGTCTTTGGCTTTAGTTGAATACTTTAAACATGTAGAGTAAACATTTTCTTAATGTAATACTTGAAGGTATCTCGGTCTGAGACACCTTAAAATTAAGCAAAGATGCGTACATCTACGTGTACATTCATGTTACCAGCATAGGTGCAGCATGAAAAAACTAACGGCACTAAGGTGTGTCAGCGCCTCCGTGGGAAATCTTGCGACACCCTGTATTCCTATGCACCGTGTATGAACATTGCCGCCCCCGCACCACAACCATTCCAAATTACACGAAACATATTGGCATGAACCTGCGAGGTTAGCTCTTCAACAATGCCAATTTGGTAGGCGGAGCGGGGTAACGACCAATTTTCACTTTCCCGTTACCTTTCCATGAACTTCTCATAAAAAGTCACCCCTTTCCCAGGGTTAAACTAAAAAGAATTCAAAAAGTAAATTTCTCTAGGTCTTTATGGAAATCTTTCGCAACATTAAAATCGCCGGAAGCCAATTGAGATGAGATTTTGAAAGAAAATGTCGGGTTATTGAATTTCATTGCGTTCTTTGTGTTGCAATTATNCAAAAACATTGATGCCCAGTTGTAGTCAACAAGATTACTGACCTTATGCAGAAAACCGCATTTAAATTGGTTTGGTGGTTTATGAGATATTTAAGATAATAGGTGTTGATATCAATACGAACAAGACTGTACATGTATTTTCTTATGAAAAATGAAGTTTATAGAGTAATACCAAAAATAGATAAGAGAGGATGTAATGAGTAACTTCTTGAAGATGTGCCAACTAATTTTATTGAATTGCTTAGCAACTATGTTATCGCACTCCATTGTCCAACAAGTTATGTAAAAGTGCACTAGCTTACGAAAAAGAATAAATACTATGATAGATAGACGAATAGGGTAAATGATCTTTTAGTTGATTTTTTTTGCTGAGTTTTAGTACCGTGTATAGGCCTAAAGGCCTTTTCCACATGTGCGTTTTACTCTGCGTTATGACGCTTCGCCCATTATTTGGAAGCAAAAATTTACAAGGCGAATTTTTATGAATTTTTGTTGTGCCAGAGCGGCGGAAAATAACAAAAGATTCAACGCATCGCGCAGCGTAGTACGCACATGTGGAAAAAGGCTTTAAAGGGAGACATCCAAGAGACAATGGGTGATATGAATAAAAATAAGTAATAACTTTTACTCCATTTTTTGAAGTATTTACTGGTGACTATATGAATAAAACAGGAGTAATTACTGCAAGTAATTACTGCAAGTAATTACTTGTAGCTACTACTAATAAGTATTACTTAATACTAGTGTAGTAGTTACTCCAAAAACAGTAAATACTGCCGAGGATATGAATAACCAGCAGTATTCACTAGGACTTTGCCAGTTATTACTTGAAATTTTCAAGGTAGCTCCAGACCTACCTTGGACACCGAAGTATACCGAAGTTTAGTCAAAATCATGGCAGCATCTATGTTCTGACTGAGAATTACAGAGACCCTATCGATTTGAAGAGGAAAATGTAGTTTGGATTGCACAGAACTTCCCAGTAGAAGGTACAGGTGTTATATCTGCCAGTGTTTCTGTGGGTGAGTGTGTCCCCCTTATTGTTTGGGAAACGCTGGCAGATAGATCGACATCGGTTTCTCTGAGTGTCCCCTATTACCAAGTCGCCGCAGGTTTTTGATTGCCAGGGATAGCCCATGTAGTGCCTTTTTGGCATTTTTTGGGCATTTTGGGGGAAAACCTCAAAATCCGGTGATCTAATGGCAGAATGCAATTTGCAATATGCCTATCTTAGTCAGAGGTACCATATTTCTATCTGTTTACAATACATTTATTGGGTGTAGCTCCAACCATTTAAAAGTTTTGTGTACATCGGTCCCCATCTACCCTGTACATTGTGATAGAATTGGCAAATGGAATTAGCATAGGGATCTAATCAAATTCAAATTACACAAAAACGTACCAGGTATGGAGATGTTACCCAAACTTTTCTGAAAGCCCTCATCATGTGCAACAAGAAAATGCCACATTTGGCTCTAAAAGAGACATGTACGCGAACCCCCCCCCCCCCCCCCCAGAGCCAGGACTA
>NMRB01001203.1:65158-85981 GCA_002633025.1 Notospermus geniculatus
AATTCCTTCGCAGTGCATTAGTACTGGGATGTATCTACAAAACGACGGGCGCAAAACTAAAATAATAGGTGGCGCTGCTAAGATATTAATACGTTTACGTTTTTAACCATAAGTTCCGAATGGGTTAACATATTGACCTAATTCTTGTACATTCAACATCTTTGTTTTCTAAAAGCACTCCTCTGATTTTGTAACCAACGTCTCTGTTTTGTCAACGTCTACTTTTTGCGGATATAACCGCCCATAATTATCATTATACCTGCCATTCGTACAATAGTCTGTAATCAGTTATAGACGAGAATGCGCCGTAGTAAGAAAAAACGAGTTAGATTTTTCTAACAAGAATCTTATCAGAAAAGTCATACAAAGAAAATTATTATCAGAATCTTACAGAAAAATCTTAGTAAAATTTTTTTCTTATATCTTACTAAGAAAGATAAGATGCTTACGAAGAAAAGTATAAGGTTCTTAGTAACATTTGTCTCATGGGTAATAATAATGTGAACCCTGTATCTGATGATCATCCTTCCTGACCAATCAACACTCGACTGCAACCGATTGCTCAGAAGAACAAGACATGCACATGTAGGTCCATGCGTCTGACTGTACATGTAGACAGCATCGGAAACTCGAATTGTATACCACTTCCATGATTGGCTAAAAAATGATGCTGAACGCGACACTTCATCTCACTTATTTACGGACACAGTAGCGACAAGTCAAGATATTTCGCGTGTTGAGGAAACTGACCGTGCCTGCCACTGATTGTCCGGGCATAAGTGAGTGGTTTGCAAATGACGGAACTGCACTTGTATGGCATCTGCCATGACAAAAGTATGGTTTCCACAGACGGGTTACACAGACAGTGTGCCAAGGTTACGAGAAGGACCTATCCTCGGCCACTGTTCAATTACTTGAAGAGTTTCAAATGCATGTATTGCCAATAGGTGATATGCCATAATAAGCTATCGGGATGAGGGATGGTGAAAATACATGTAACATAAGGCTTGAACGCACATACTTGCTTCCATTCGGATTCCGTTTTGTGGAGTTCGTGGAGTCATGATGTGTATCCAACGTTACATGTTCATGTTCCCTTTAGTTTGACGCATTACCAACATCAGATTGTTCTGTTGATGATGAAAAGAGTTGTTCTTATAAACGACGTTTCTTTTGTGAAAATTATTCATAATCGCGTTGATACAAATAGAAAGTTAAAAAATCGATTGTATTGATTACATTATGTGTTTATTGATTTGATCAAACAATGGAAAGTATATCATCAGAGGACTGTAGTTTGAGACAATGTCAACCTATGAAAACGATTTCCAGACGATAAAAGTATTGAATGGGCATGAGAGCCAAATCCAGTCTCATTCGCTGCAAAGGGTTTTTGGTCAGCAATTATAGCAGGAGGAAACCGCAGTGTCCGGGGAAACTATGTGTTACCAAAGATAGTAGGGGCTTCTCCATCACACGAAGATGAGTTCAGATGATCGAACCCGCACCAGGGGAGTAGGCTGGGGAAGGGGGTGTACTGGGTGCACGCGCACCCCCCCCCCCAAAAAAAGCTTCAGAGAGTTCCGCTTGTACGAAGTGTTAAAAAATTACACACCCCTTTTTACACCGTTCAGGTGTCACACGTTGCAATGCCATGCCCCTGCAGGTTCACCATACATACAATCTACTAGAAAGCAGTATCCCCCACCCACCCCCACCACCTGCCTCTCACCAAGGGACCAGCCTACGCTCCTGCGACTCCATGAATCAATGCCACAAGAAGGCACTTGGTGATCTTTATGTTTTTATCGGTGTTTTATTGTTGACCATTGGGTCGTTACTTTGTTTTTTATTTGTACGGCCATCGACACCAACGTGAGAGTCAACCAAGATCAATATACACCTGAATAATTTAACACATTTTCATGATCAGAATGTTCACATAGGATTCTGTTCCATGGGTGATTAATAAACTGTATCCATAACTCTATCCGCGGTGTGAACATTGTGCCCCGTGCATACATGTATGGCTCCTTTTACGGCTCTCAACTTCCACTACACGGCTATATCAAACCGTACTGGAATTCTCGCATGTTTTCGAGGACGCAAATTTCTCTCGCGGTCGTTATAGATTCAACTTTATCTAAGGGTGCAAACGCCGGAGCCGGCGTTAGTTTTAGAACCCCCTCTAGCACCCTCGGTAGGAACTAAAATCATCCACACTTCTTGTCGATTTGGGGGAATATCACAGGACAAATGAAACAAGCAATGGAATAGTACATAATATGAGCAATAAATGTACGATTACATATTCTTGTTCCATATTTCATTCAGCAATCTACATGTATACAACCCACATATATGACGAGATAACTGCTCCAAATTACGCTCCATTATCCTAGAAAAGCCATTGTGTGAAACACGACTTGTAACTCTCATAGCAGACCTAACTACATATGAGGGGTAATTAATATCACCAGTTAGTTAGTTAAAAGGACATAACGTGCCCCATGGAGCAGTCAATGTATTATTAACCTACACAGCTGCCTGTTCCATTATCATTTCATGATGTGAAAGTTCACCATACTCCAGCAACTTATTACATCCATTCAAATAAAAAAATCATGGGAAGTTTCTGCGGCTGGAGTCATTTTAGATCATGGTCGTACACCCATAGTATAGGCCTACTTTTCATGCTTTGCGTCATGAATCCGGGAATAGTGAGCCATGGTGATAATAATCACCGAGGGTCATTGGTTCTTCAGCCAAGCACGAATATCCATCGCAGGACGACAGATTAGGACATTTTCCCAGCGGGACATTATTTCCGTTTGCATCGGCCCAAAATGTTTACTTTGCACTGTTTCCTAGGGTATGCAAACCTAGCCGCAAATATCTTGTAGCCTAAACTAACATGCTAAACTCGCCGGGAAATTCTAGTATGAACTTGTTAAAACCCAGCGAGGACAAATCAGTCAATCTTATGATAGAGAACTAGACGATAATAAGCAGTTTGTTTTACTTCGCCACCTGAAACAACAGGGAAGAGCTAAACTTGTCGACGGTGGTGACCTCTAACGGCACAATTATAATCAGGGTCTAATGACGCCGTTATGCTGCCGATATTTTGATTTCTGTTTCGTAAGTTTTTTTTTCAGAAAGTAATACTCCTCATAATAAATCCCTGATCTGGATTCTCGGCTGCTGCTGTGTGATGGCAAGGACAAACCACGCTAGAAACAGCGTTTTTATCAAAAGCTCTAAGAAACTGCAGAGCGGCGAGATAATAAAATCAAAACCAGAAACGACGAACAAATAATCATTTTGCAAATGTACGTATCACATTTATTAAGTGTTCCTATTGTGTATGTGTTGGGTTGAGATAACTGGGTGGCCGGGGNGAACTTGCTACAGAGCATGTAGACTGCAGTAGAAAGTGCTGGCCATGCCATACCATGATATGTGAACTGAATCGCGATGGCACCATTTTTGAAGAACAGGACAGTGTTTTGGATTGAAAATCACCTTTCTCTTGGTATGGGTGTTGTGTGAAGGATGATATAGTAATACTGAACACGTTATTAAGAAACCAGCTCCCTTTCACTTCAGTGTCATTTATTCTTTTCGTAGAATTAACCCTTTGTTATGGAACAGTGAATGAATGATTCTTTCGTCCCAACAGTGACAATGATGACCGTTGATTATGTGCATGTACATAAAAGTACTGAGGACGAAGCACGTTGCCCCTGGTCTTGCAACAACATGTATTAATATCTTTCTATTTTCCTCTTCGAGTGATTTTGACAATGACATAATTCCGGCATTTTTTTTCTGGGATTTGAATTCTTTGAATGCAGTCACTGAAAATGTGTCAGCAGCCAGATGATGAGTGATGTACCAGTATTCACTTTTACAGTTGTCAACTTCAGATTAGTGTCCTCGAGATGAACTCTATGTGCCATCTTTAATAACTTTAACAGGAAAGGGTTAACATTATCTGTTCTTTTCCTCAACTGCCTGCGTCCCGCAGGCCTATGTCTGGGCACAATCCCATAGGGAATAAATTGAAATAAGCACCACAGAGCCAACTAACTAACTGTTGATGGCCATTTAACCCACAAGTAATTTTGGGACACCCTGTACAACCAAAGTTGATTGATTATGTCATAAAAATATGCTATACACATTTGCCTGTGTAGCTGAAGCAATTCCATGAGAAAAATGGAATGCTCACTGCTATTACAAATTATCATTATCTTACATTTCACATATGGGATGATTACATAAGAAATATAAGCAAGGAAAAGTTTCTATCGAAATTCTAACNGTGATGCCTCCTGAACATTTTAAAACAGACACTGCTCATTTTTGTTGGAAAATGTCATTTTAATTTAGTTTTATGTTGACCTATGTACGTTTTGAGAAAACGTGTAAAATGTGTGTGGTTCGTAATGGCTTTTCCATTACATTTGTTAGTTATAAATCATGATAGCTCTCTTATTTCTCAATATTTTAGACTGATTTCTTCACTAACGTCAGCAGGGTGGTACAAGGTCTCCATGCTGTGGAAATCGAAAAGTCAGTCATTTTGACTATGCAACGAAAATTTTGACCAGTTCATGACTCGTGACCTGTTAAATGTTCCTGTAGAAACGAATGATAATAAATTGTAGTGCATTTACTATAGATGTGGATGTTCATGCTTTGTAGTATACATTTACAGATTAGGAATATGAAATTCTTAAAGGAAACTTTTATCATGTGACTATGATGACATTCATTGGAAAAGTAAGTAGGCCTAAATTCACACAAGATCGAATCCGTAATATTTTTTCCCCTCTTGTTTTCCTGTTGATCTGATGTACTCATATTGAGGATTTTTCTCGAGTTCCTTTTTAATAATTGAAGTTGTAAATGTTGTTATTGTATTTTCATCTTTATCAGCTAATGACATGATCACCGCTTCTCCATTCTTTGTTGGAATTTTTCGAATTTCGAGAATTTTGTACCAAATGTTGAGCGGAACATTTTTCCATTCTTCGAATGTTGTAGACTTTGTAACTTTTGAATTCAATTCATCGTTTGAAGGAAATTCATCGTTCATCTTTATTTGATTTTTGATTTTTTGTAAAATTTTGTAAATTTACAAATTTTTATATAAAATGAAATCTATTAGATCCTGTTTTTGTAACTGGGATTGTAGTGAGAAGTTTTAACTGGGATTATAGTGGGAAATAGTGAGGGGGGAATAGTGAGAAATTTTAACTGAGGGAAGAGTGGGGGATTATTACACTAGGATTTAACTGGGGGATTATTACACTAGGATTTAAATGGGGGATTTTTAACTGAGGGAAGAGTGGGGGATAGTGGGGAAGTTTTACCTGGGATTATAGTGGGAAATAGTGAGTGGAGGATTATAGTAGGAATTTTTAACTGGGGGATTTTTAACTGAGGGAAGAGTGGGGGATTTTTAACTGAAGAAAAGCCGTGAGTTAGAACTCTCACTTTTCCTTTATTGAAAACCCTTGAAAACCTGATAGAATTTGGTTAGGTGTTACATAATGAGGTGTTACATAATGACCGGGCATCAAAGTTTGGTATCATTGATGTTGTTTTGGGGCAAGGTATATGTCACCCAAGTTTCAAAAAGATAGCTCTTACGGTTGCTTCACAATCCCTGATCCGTGCAATCACCCGAATACGTTACAGCCCCTTTTGATAATCTCAAATATATCAGCAACAACTCAAGATATTTTGATGAAACAAAGCCCAAAATCCTTAGAAAGTTCCATTCTATCAAAACTGCAACAAAAATCAAAAAAAATTCCATAATAAAAATGTTGATTTTTAGGGGGTTTTCTAATGAGCTATTACATAATTATGATATTTCCAAATTTCCAAAATTTTGATGCATAAATATGACCAAGGTTATATACTTTCAGGTGGTACAAACCGTGTTAAAATTGGCCCAGTAGTATTTGAAATATTCAAGGTAGTACATGTAGGTGTAGATAAACTAATGTCAATGACTGTACATGCCTCTCTCTGTCGTTACACTATTATGTCCAAAGGGGTGTCCACATCACATGGTCCATGGACCATTTCATTCTAGTTCGCGGGGATTCGCCCGCCGAAGTCGCCACAGTGTGACAGGGGCTTTAGAGTTAAGGCATCTTCGATAATCGAAGGCCGATCTGCTCTCCACTGCGTTACATCGCACATCGCCCTTCGAGAAAGTGACCGGTCCACGGCGTATCTGCCGCCTCGAGAAGAAGAGGCCAATCAGAATCGGTGTTGTAAAATTTGAATCGTGGAACAAATAGTGGTAGCCGAAGACCCAATATAAAGTGTCATATGGTTGGTCGACCGGTAAAGTTGGCATGGTGCCGAGATACGCCGCCGACTGGTCTATTTCTCGAAGGGTGATGTGCGGTGTAACGTAGTGGCGAGCAGATCGGCCTTCGATCATCGAAGAGGCTTCTAGAATGTAGGCCCGTACATGTATGTCCATTCAAAATGACAGAATGCCGCAAACTGCGGTTCCGAGGCAGTTAAACTTGTCAGTTAACTTTGATTCGCTGCATACGACGATTTTGGAAGGAGCAAACTGTGGTTTAGGTTCCCTAAACCATTCTTTAGAATAAACTTATGCTTAGAAAATCTTAAACCATGGTTTAGGGAGTTTAAACTGTAGTTTACTCTAAACCGTAATTTACAAACCGTAGTTTAGGCAGGTGTAACGTTTTTCAATGTGGACGTTTTTCTGTGTGACTTCCATTGTTTGGAACACACTGGGAAACGGATTCGCTGTTTCTCTGTGTGTCGTTCGTCAAGTCGCCGCTTATTCCGTCAATCTATTGTAATGTCACACTGGCAGACGGGCCTCACTGAAAAACGTTACACCTGAATGGACAATCGGCTTGCCATAGCAGTAAGACGGGATTCCCAATGGAAGTTCCCACTGGCAGAAGAAAGGAGGGTTGGTTTCCTTTATTAAATCTCTGGACTACATGATTGTAACCACTGATTTTAACAATCTATGACCGTAGACCTTGGGTGTGGAGTCTGACAATTCAATTGTTTCTCTCTAGATCTCCAGTTACACCGTTTATACCAAGGATCAAAAGTGAAACCACGGAGTGATATCATTACCAGGCAGTCGAGTCAAAATTAATTGCCAGGTTCAAGTCATTGTGTCGGCAAAAGTTGTAATAAAGTCATTTTTGCCATATTATTTATTGCCGCGTGAGATGAAATATTTTGCTTGGACTTGAAACATACTTATGATCTTTTTCCACTTTCACTTTTACATTTCCACTCGTGTTGATTTCAAGTTTGAACGCAAATATTATCATTCCCATGATTTCTATTGATCTATTAACCTGACATGTTACGTAACACTAGTGCATTTTTGATGATATAATCGTAAATCTGCCAATACAGGCCTACCGGTAACGAGATGAAATGAAAATGTTTATAGCCACTTTCCATAACCCGTTATAGACCCTTTACTCAGTCATGCACATTATAATCAACATATTGAATTTACATGCAGTGTTGCAGAAACGTTTTTCAATAAATTGCTTTTCAAATTCAGACTTACCTTACAGCCGACGTGCACCTCACAAATGAGTCGAAAGTTGTGATGTGCCTAAATAAAGTCGGTGACAGACTGGCGCGTACACAGCGAGTCCTGCAGGCGTCCCACCAATCAGATCATTCGGTAGCTGTTTCGGTCCATGTTACCGCCTCACTGATTGGTTGAACGCTTCCCGACGCCCTGCTTACGCTCTAGTCTGAGAATGGGTGAGACGTCGGCGAAATCCCGTTTCGAAATATCGAAGGTGATTTTCGTTGGTTTTTCCAGTTGGACATTCTATGAAAGAAATTTTTACAGTCGCCATGCGAGCATAGATCGACCACAGCCCTAAATGGAAAAATCTCAAAAAAAGTCTTCATCAGGTATGAAAGTTTTTCATACCTGATGAAGACACAGTAAGTGTCGAAAGCTTGTATCGGGTCCTCGGACCAATAAACAGTTGATCTACAACAAGGTGTTGCACTCATTTTCTACGTATTTCGAAACATAAGATCTTGGACACTAGAAAGATCCAACTGTAAACATAAGACCCACTTATGGGAGTGCGCAAACTATTGTCCTTTTGCAGAAAACCTATTGCTCACTATCAGCCTGACAAAGGATTGGAGCTTTGTGAATAAGGTCCCTGGACACTAGAAACATTGGGTCGTATTCATAAAGCGGTTCTATCATTAGAACCGTCAAATAGCCACGTTCTCACTCAAATCAGTTCTGAATCGCATTCCGCAAACCGTCTTGCGGAAAACGATTTAGAATAAATCGATTTGGGAGTTACTATTCACACTAATATGGCAAGCCGAATGTCCATTCCGGCCTAAACCATGGTTTACGATCCCTAAACCATGGTTTAGGACCCTAAACTATGGTTTAGGGTCCTAAACTATAGTTTAGGCACCGTAAACCATGGTTTGGAGAAAAACGTCCATTTGGACGCGTAAACTATAGCTTATAGCCCTAAACCATGGTTTAGGGACCCTAAACCATAGTTTAGAGAAAATAATGTCCATTAAAAGACAGAATGCTGCAAATTGCGATTCCAAAGCAGAAAACGGACGATTTCAGTAAACTTTGAATCACTGAATACAACAGTTTAGGCGTCCTAAACCATAGTTTGGAGTAAACTACCCTACTAATAGTTTACAGTAAACCATGGTTTAGGAATTCCTAAACCATGGTTTGGAGTAAACTATGGTTTAGGGTCCCTAAACCATAGTTTACTCCAAACCATGGTTTTAGGGTCCCTGAACTGTTGTATTCACTAAATCAAAGTTTTCATGAAACTTTGATTTAGTGAACTGTTGTATTCACTAAATCAAAGTTTCATGAAAACTGTAGTTTTCCCTAAACCATAGTTTATTGAAAAATTTATTTATGGTGATTAGGCGTAGAACTAGTCTGACAGTTTGGGGCCTCACACCTGCCTCGGGTCTTTCCGTCAGTGCTCGGGAATGGTGGTGTGCTTCCTTTCTGTAACAGCACAGGGCCGGATCCAGGATTGACCGAAAGGGGGGGGGGCGTAGCTCAACGAAGGTGGCGAGCAGCGCAAAGCCCGAAGCCCAAATGGGGGACGGTCTGGGTCCCCCCCCCCGAAAAAAACTGACGATTTTTAAGTGCTTTAAATGCATTTTCCTGGCATCTGTGAGCAAAATACTCTAACTTTTATCTGATTAAATAATTTCTTGTTAAAAAAATCATTGCTCTGCCCAAAATGATCCGGTCCTGAAAAGCAGCAGGCCTAGATTACAATTTCGAATGGTTCGAAATCGCACGAGAATGAATTATTATTGTCAGCATCGAAGCAATATAATACTGGCCTACCCGTGATTTATGACAAAGATTGTATGACAGAACATAGGCCTACACAGCCAAAGTGATAGTCCACCAATGACCGGTCGCTGAACGTCCACGTGTAGCCTAGAAACCAGCGCGCCATCTCGTTGACAGTAGGGAAACTAATAGCGGTATCGCAGGATGCTCTGATTTGGGGTTTTATGGAATACAGAATTCACNATTTATTGAGCGTGATAAGCTAACCGGTAACATATTTCTATTGTGGTCAAACATTAATATTGCCATTTTTTCGTTTCTTCGATCAGCCAAACTCATCCACCCCAGACACTTCAGGACCTTATGACTATTAGTGCCATGGATACATCCACTTACGATAATAGCCGCCCGGTAGTGAATGCGATCGAGTTTAGTTAAATCCGATTGGCGCGCACAGTTAAAAATCGAAGATCCATATTCGAGATGAGGCAAAATGTAGGACATGAAAATACGTTCGAGATGTTTAGAGTTTAGGGAAGATGTCAACAGTTTGAGTGGATTTAACATATTGTTGCATTTAGAAATTGCGTTGTTAATATGGGTGTTAAAGCTAAGTGTTGAATCGAGGACAACCCCAAGATGTTTATGGGAGGTGGCTTTAGGAATTTGCTCATTATTTAACGACAGATCTGGGTGATTTCGGGGGGCTAGCCTGGGTGATCCAAACAATACCTCCATACTTTTAGTCGCTTTAAAATTCATTTTCCACTCACCCGACCAAGCTGCCATCCTGTTTAGGTCATTTTGGATAAGGGCATTAGCTGCCAGTACGCTTGCATCGCGAGCCACAGGGAAAAATAAAGAACTATCATCTGCGTATAGGAATAATGTAGCGTTAAGGACACATTCACTTAGGTCATTGATATATAATAGAAATAGTAAGGGTCCCAGAATGGAACCTTGCGGCACACCGCTGTTAATGTCACCTTCAATTGTCCAATCGGAGAACTGCTTATCTGTGCGGCGCATTTACCTCGGACACAAGTCCAAGGCAGCCATATTGTTTATCAACAAACCCACGTGACCGACCGTGGGACTATTTTGGCCGAATTGTGGCCTGTTAAGACGTTCAACCTTATTTGCTGGATTATTTGAGCCATATTATTTAATATTATATATAAACTTACCGGTATCTCACCCAATCTGCTAATTATTGATCAACAACGCAACGTTTTTGCGTGCCCTATTTTGTTCATGCGCAAGTGTGATGAGGCGAACCGCATCTGAATTCTCACAAACGGGCAGCAATCGTTGCGCGTTCAAGATGGCTGCCTTGGAATTGTGTCCGAGGGGAATTGCGGGTGTCTACGGAAATTGCCGAGCAGTTGCCTTCGGAAGTTCCGAATGGGACATTCGCTGGCCAAGACTTGAGGAATGGGAAAGCCTTTTTGGATTTTGGAAAAATTTTGGAATGTTTTTGTTTATTTGGGCAATGAAGAATTTTTCCGGTTGTACACTCATGGAAAAAAGTAAATGGACAGCAGTTTTTCCTGAATATCTTCAAACCATTGCGATGTAGGAGACTGAGCCTAACTTATGTGATAGCAAATTTTCCTGGCTATCTGGTGATATCAAAGTCCAGAAAATCCGGTGAAATCCACCTTTGAGAGAAGGAATTTTGTAAAGTCATGTTTTTGGCTACTTTTTTATTTGCAGGTTTTCAGTGAAAATTTTTATATGAGTGTATTCCTCTTATCGAGAGCTTTCATATCATACCTTAAATTTTCAATTATTTTCATTAGAAAGGTGGTTTTAAACCACTTTTATCGAAATTATTCTGCACATGCCAGACACACCTTTGAAAAGGCCCTCTCGGGCCTATTGTGAGCTGGGTTGTCATTTCTACTTCATAATGAATGAGCAAAACCTAGTCATGGAAGGTAGTGGTCAGACGGTCAATTTCCTACATAGGGTCAATTTTTTAACACGGTCCACTTGTAATACACCATTGGGTAACTAGTGGTTGACTAACAGCAAACTTCATTGATCTACATTCAATTTGACGCTATTTGAATTGTGTGGGTGAATTTCCTATCAACTGAGTGCAGGCCAATCACCACAAGCACACGTCAACACACAAAAAGCTATTGAATGGCCATTTATTCTGATCTACTCAACAGGACAATGACAGCAAGGGACTGTGTCAAAGGTGTGTCTAGCATGTGAGAATAATTTCGATAAAAGTGGTTAAAAACCACCTTTCTAACTAAAATAATTGAAAATTCAAGATATGATATGAAAGCTCTCGATGAGAGGAATACACTCCCATAAATTTTTTTACTGAAAACCTGCAAATAAAAAAGTAGCGAAAAACATGACTTGACAAAATTCCTTCTCTCAGAGGTGGATTTCACCGGATTTTCTGGACTTTGATATCACCAGATAGCCAGGAAAATTTGCTATCACATATGTTGGGCTCAGTATCCTACATCGAAATGGTTTGGAGATATTCAAGAAAAACTGCTGTCCATTTACTTTTTTCCATGAGTGCACATACCTATTTTTAATTTTATGAATGAAAAAAACCATGCCACTTACCGGCGGCTGAACTTGAAGGACCATGGTATACGATCTCACTACCGACGTAGAGGGAGCCACCTAGCGGCAGCAACACGAACTACAAAAATCCATTAGAAAATGTACGTAGTAAATCGGGTCCATTCGCCTACAACGTAGTTAGTCCATTGAATTTGAAAGTGGGGCGGCGGTGGCGCCAGCTGTCGAGAAAAAGTGGCAATACTGTGGGATCCGATACTCTCAACAACGACTCTCAATAAAAGTCATATTTGTACTGAGATTGCTGGTAAATTGTTAACCATCGGTATCTTTTTCAGGGTGGCAATATACATTGCGTTCCTACTCCCGAAAGCTTCACGTCTTTCTCTAGCTGCCAAGACCGTTGACCGAGCGATCGTTGTTCTAGTCCCATTGAAGGCAAAATAGTCAGCCGGCCAAAACCTTTGACCTTCAAATTTGACCTTCAGAGGTCAAAATCGCCTTGACCAATGGGTGATTCTGAAAGTTCATTCCATGATCTTACATACCCATGCATTGGAACAATTTTTACATCCGATGCCATCAACACTTTTTTAGAGGTCTTTTGGGGTGTTGGCCGGCTGACTAAAATCACTGTGTACCGCGAAGAAGGCTATGACTTATGTTATAATTCTGACAATAATTCCTGCTGTTTTCGATATTAATATGTTTTTTTACATACATATTTCGTGTAGTAGAGACAGATGTAGCCAACGTGCTCTTTGTTGAATTGATGCCAAGGCGTATAATATAGTTTCTGTCTACAGTGCAAGACAGCATATTGCTCCTTTTGGGACCTACTGCTCAAATACCATTCAGTGATTAAGGGACAGGAATATTGGAATGAGCATCCTATGACTTATAAGTGGAAGGATTAAAGTTTTGAAAACTGTCGGAAAATTAGGGATTCCGCATAAATTATGCAAATTAGACCATACCCATTTCAAATATGGAATTTTTGTTTTTTTTCAAATTTTCTCCACAACCACTTTATGGATTTCCTTTCAACTTTTTAGGGTTTGTTTCTGACAATGTTTCAAAACTTTTTGTAAGAGGAAATTGCCTTAAAATAATTAGTAGTTGATTTATATAAAAAAGTTATTTTTATTTTCCAAAAAAATCAGTCTTCGATTTTTCAAATTTCCTTGCACACCAAGAAACGTTTTCAATTTTTTCTTTCGATTTTGTCATCTCCATTCATGTATCTTAATTTGTGTAAGAGGATTTTTTGACAAAATGCAGGCTTATCAAACAGTAGTTTGAGAAATTTGTCAAAAATTACCCGATTTCGATCCGTCGTAAGTTTAAGTAAAACTCATATCATTTATAGGCCTAGTCAGTGACAAAACAGCCAAGATTACATATTTCCTGAGCCTTCTCAGGAGCGATTCCACCTGCATCTGCTTCACCTAAGGCTGAGGCTGCACAATCGAGAACTCCACTCCAGGAGTGTTTAAGTCAACATCACCAGAAATTTGCACTTCGCCTCCTTCAAATCCACTCCCACACGCAGAAACATCACTGTGTGTGGGATCAGATGAACTAGGCCTATTGTCTGGATACCTTTGCATTCTCATCTTTGCAGCTTTTTCATTTTGAATAGCCTTTTTCCGCTTTTGTTTGCTCCATAGTGGAGTCTGTCCTGACACTGAGTCATCCATGTTTGTTTCGTTGCCTAGGTGCCTATAGTAGCTCGCTTCTGATTGGCTGATTAGACCAGGTAGCAATGTATTCTCAGTTGAGTGAGAGCCAATGAGATTGCCTGTTAGATGAAATCTAAAGTAGGTTACATAAGAACGATACAGATGGCATCTTGCTGGAATTTGGACTCTGAACATTTTGGTATGTCGTGTGTGTTAGGATAGATGGCACCACTTCCGGCTAGCAGACAGTTTTCAAAGGGGCATATATGCTGTCTTGCACTGTACCAGTTTGGAGTCGGGACAACGATTCCCTTCCTGGTAATTGCTGTTTCGAACATCCTCATTCTTAACAAGATTCGTAAATCAGCAAAGGAAAGAAACACACTTACAAACAGAGGTGACATCAAGGAAAATAAGGAACTCACGAAAATGCTTTTGTTAGTTTCATTGGCTTTCTTCATACTGTGCGCACCGTACGTACTTTGCGAGGGGTATTGGAACACCCTGGACGCAAGGACCCTGAACGCCGCGGAGCGGCAAATGCGCGAAGCGCGACTAAACACTGAGGCGGGTCACATCGATTCATACCACCTTAGAGACGAAATCTGACCTCCTCACCAAAAACTGCCGAAATGGTCGTTCTATGCGGTTTGAAGGCGAAATTTCTTTATGGAGGCCTGAGGAAGGTTATTTAATGCTGTTTAAGTCGGGTGGATCTTTCAAAGCTAGTGTGAAATATGATTTACAGGCGAAAAATAAACCAAAAAGTTGTCGTATACGTCATCAAATTGAGAACTATATAATCATGAGCTCGCCGAAGGGCTTCCGAAGTGTCCCGAAGATGCTCGGAACCTGTCAGTGTCACTCTTTCCAACGCACAAGTCAGACGGCCTATTCATGTACATGTAATGCCTGCCTAGTAAGGTAGGTTACAATAACGAGGGCATGCCAAAAACCGTCAAAATCGTTACCTACTTAGTTCCGTCCAATCTATTCCTTAAGTCGATTAAGTTATGATATAGGTAGGCCATCGCCGCATTTGTATCACTAAAATATTCGGTGTTGTCGTGGCGAGCCCGGTAGCCCAGTGGTTACAGCCCAGGATGAGCAAAGAATGGATTCCGACATCCGTGGGTTCGAGTCCGGTCGGTGGAAGGACTTTTTCTCGCCGTTTTTTTCTTTCACATATATTTACTGTGTTTGGAAGTTAACGATAACGTTATTTGTGTACCGAAAATTCGGTATAAAATCTGGTTAATGTGTAGTACAAAACAATAACGTTGTCGTAAAGGTTACGTTTATATCATTTGATTTCGAAACCTCCCTATTATTTTTCTTTCCCCTGCCCAAAACGGTTACACGCCGCAGCAACTCCACTCTCGCTGCATGATCTAACACCACAAAACGTCACTTCGCGAACCCTGTCGCCATCAGGCTGGTATATGGCTAAACACGTAGAGACCTCTCCTCACACTCGACAGCTATAAAAGCTGTCGGGGGGAGGAGAGGTCCATATTGTCCACTTCCAACATAACCCCAACCAACGGTAATCCTCCGCCCCCTGTTCATATCAATCTGGATACTGGAGACTGGAGAGTGGACAATGGAGAGCGTCATCGTTCTCCGCCACCTGCATTCACATACAGCACTGGCGACGACGAGCCTTCGTTAACAACAGGGTTTTCGAATAGCCTCATCAGGACGCAATGTTCCCTCTGAATTTGACATCTAACCCCCCTATGGCGCAATTAGAAGCCGTATGCCTGTTCTGATGAATCCCACATTAATCACTTCTTCATGGCTCGTCCAACTTCTGGTCTGCATAGCCCTGTCTGCAAAATGTGCCAGAAAGACAAGGTTTTCCCACTGAAGCCCAATTAAAATCTCCACAAGGTGGCCTATATTTTCCTCATTCGCTTAATTGGGAACGGTATAATTGTACGAAGTGCATTTTAGTCTATGCAATGCTGTTTCCATACAGTTTGATGTGATAAAGTCTGGGCCACACTGTAGACACCCTATTTCAATTTCAATTTATTTTTTCCAACAAGTAGAACATGCACCATTGGTGCGGAGAAAACATTTTACAAACAATCAACACCAGGGCGAAAAAGACTATGATCAGCACAGCACTGCCTTCTGTATTGTGGAGTTATACCTGTTACTGAAATGGTACTGAAATATCCTTGATGCGATGTTGATCCAGGTGGCGGAGAACAATGACGCTCTCCATTGTCCACTCTCCAGTGTCCAGTATCCAGGGTTTTCGAATACCCCTTTGCGAGATTGTATGGAGCATTCCCGCTGTAGCTGCGATATACGACTTCACCAAACTCTACTGGCTTTTACGCGCCGACATCATTGAGTGGGTTGGTGCGGTACTTGCACAAGCAAATCATGCAGAAAATTTTTACATGTAGGCTACATGTATATTTTAGGTGGTGGACGTAGGTTCAGGAATGACAGAAAGAACGTTTTGACGTCGTGTTTCTGCCTGCGGTGTTGTAGCGTCTGATGTTCCTGATACCAGATGTCCGATTTTGCAAAGGGGACAGCTCGTGACAGAAGTTCCTGTCTGTCAGTGTGCGGCCTATTGTAGCTGACCCTCATTCCATCAGAATCTTTTTTGGGGAGACACCTCATATATCGGGGTCCATTCTATGACACCTGCACCTCCCTTACTCGGTTTCTCATTCGAGTTCCAAACTCGAAGATGCCCTTGTTACAGCTATAAGAGCGCCATGCATACTCGAGTTGCTAAATGAACTAACTAAACACGATTTCTCGATATCGTTGATGTACCCTAGAATCACATTTCGTTCATCACCACCATTTACAAAAAATCTCATAATTTACCACATGATAGAAGCTTTCTAAGCAGAATTTCAAAAGCGGGATTTTTCAGCAAAGCCCACTTTCCAAGATGGCCTCTAAAATGGCCAAAATTTGGTGGACAGCTAATGGTTCCAAGATACATGAACACACCAAGTTAGAAGATTCTATGTATAATAGCCATGAAACATGCCACCAAATGCTGACCCAACTAGACCGAAACGTGGTGCCTGATGTCATGTTACCTAGGTTCACATATGTACCACGTTTGGTGCCAATAGGCCCAGTTCAATGAAAAATGGAAAGACCTAACTCTAAATATCTTCTATACCTGAAGGCCACCTTAGAACTATAGGCCTAGAAAGAAAGGGGGTACATCTCCTTTCTTTTTTACCTGTATCCCCCTCCTTTTTTCTCATATCGACAGATACGAAAGCTATTGTAACGAGAGATGCTGTCTTCCCAGTCAAGTACAAGGCAGCAACTCTCTAATTACAAACAAAGCCCCGTACCACCCCCCGCTGTCCTGTAGGGCTCTAACCACTCTGAACCACAAAGTCATGACTTTTATTAATTTATCGTCATTGACTCTGATGTATCATGGCCGCCATACTGCAGAGACTACTTATTTTCAGTGGTCTTGTGATCTCATCTGGTCATGTGACAAACAAGATGGCCGGAAAACGCCAAGCAAACGTTATAAAGTAGATCACCAAAAACACCGAAAAACCTGCTATAAACACCGGGTTAACGCCTGTTTAATGATGGAATAAATATATTCATCAGCTATGTACACGATGTATGTTGAATTACAAGCAAAATTGTCGTCGTTTCAAGGGACTATTCAACATGCGGATGCAACTTGGATGTTAGTCGGTCAAGCTTCTCACTTCCGGCCCAGTGCGGTAGAATTCACCGCTGTATCGCTGCGCAAGATGGCGCCCATAATACAGTCGAGATATGTACGGAGGCCCGTCGGAAATTGCCGAAGTACATACGAAGATAACGTCGATTGGGGCACTAACGGGGCTGTAAAAAGCACAGCACGTATTTATCATAATAAAATACAAATACATGTATTAGTAAAAAAAACAAAGTAAGATGATTACAGCCGAGTGGAGTCGTAGAGTAAGAACCCCCCTTCTGAATTCGAGTGTTCCTAATTTTCTTGTGTTCATGTTAAACTCTGGCGATATTTATCATCTTAGAATACAACTTTTCGCGGCCTCGTCATGAAGCAATAGTCAAAATCTTCTTTTTTATGAAATCTATTTGCCATGAAACACCTCGACTCATCAACGAGCCTAAACGTCGAACATGATTGAGACCAGGTACATAAAAATGCACAGATAATGGCAGAGGATTTTCGTCGTTTAGTGCTAAAAATTACCGAAGTTGCATTGGATTTAAACACCCCGGGTTTTGACAAGTAGTTACTGCAGTTATCCCCACCCCGACGTTTTCTAGCTTTTCTTTTTACTCCTGGATGTCTAAAGAAAAGCATTTCAAAATAACTTCCTGGAAAAGAAACAAAGATAGATACGGTTTTACTTTTATATTGGAAATGGACAGCAGTCATTGGTCCTGACATATCTTGTAGTAAATTTTCCTGGCTATCTAATGGTTAAAGCATTGAAACATTTTGCAGAAAGCCGCATTTGATAGAAGGAATTTTGTAAAGGCATGTTTTGTGCTACTTTTTTTTATTTGCACGATTTCATTCAAACTTTTTTTATGACTATGTTCTACCCATCGAGGCCTTTCATAATATGTCCTATTATTTCACCGATTCTGTGTAGAAATGTGATTTTTGGACACTTTTATCAAAATTATTTGCCCAATGCTTGCAACACATTTGACAGAGCTCCTTGAACCCAAATAGTTGGGTGATACCCGACGTTTAAAGTGCCATAAATTCAAAAACCGTTCACTGAAAATACCTAAAATTTTGTATTTATTTTTCAAGCACCCTATAGTATTTTTAGTAATTTTTTCAGCAAAATCTGAGATGGGATGGTGATTTGGCATGGGAGGAATGACCCTTGGACAAACCCTTGTTGAAATCGGCGAGTGTGATATACTTAGCTTAGGATCAAACCCATCCAATGGTATCAAGGATACTCGAGACTTTTGTGAATACTGACCTTTATTCTCGTCATTATTGTTATTGCAATATTTTCTAAATTTAGAAATAGTACTTTTTGGTGACAGAGAATGCCTGAATATAGCGAAGCAAGAAAAAGCCGAGGAAATAAAATGAGTTGACTCTTGAAACCTCCCTATTAAGACAGACGGCCTGCTTGCCACCCGACCAAACCATCTGATTTGCCGCCGCTTCTTAGGCTTTGTTATGACAAAGCAAGGCTGCTTCCAGTCGTGTTTTTGCCAAAATGACACAATCTTCGGCGTAGGATGGAATGATAATGAAACGCCGAATATCATCCATGATTCGTTGATCGGATGAATTAGTTTCGTTGGGCAGGCTGGATACTCAGCTGAAAATACTAGTGACTTCTTACCAATTATAATACCCGTAGAAAGTTCAAATTCCCCTTTGTTTGAAAAGTGAGCTGAAACAGACATTGCGACCATACGAAACCAATTAAGATATAATATTCGTGCGCCTCTCATCGATAATGAAGTTTTTGTCTTTGCTTCGAGGAGGCTGGTAAAACCTCCTGTGAGATGATTCGTTATGCGAAACCTTTTCCTCCTGAAAGTCGACCAGAAATCACGATGGCAGTAGTGATGTTCTTCTGCGGTTCTGGGATATCCGCTTGGCCCCGCTATGAACTCAATATAATTCGTGTGGCGTTCACATTCTAAAGTCCTCCAGTGGTTTCTGACGTGACTTCTCTGGTTCGTTCGCCATATTCCTAGCTTAGAAATAGAATCATGAGTAGAGAGCAACCGAACAGCAACACTGTCCCAACTGTACATGTAAACCTAACGCTTAATGCTCACCGGCGGGCTATGTATGTATATTTTACCCCAACATCGATAACACTGGTGGCTCTCGGTACAGAAACGATGCTCAGATTTTCTACAGTTGGATGTTGCAACAGATACGAAACCGTACCTGCTAAATCCTGTGGCCTTGGCCTAATTTCTGTTATCATCAGTAGGGCATACAGGACTTGATAAAAGTACATATCGACGAGCGCGCTCGGCACACCCTTTTTCAACCAAAATACAGTCAGGCTTCATGACATTCTGAAACACAAAACATCATAAAGATCAGAGTTTTGTCGGAGAAGTTACATCAACAAAACAATCACGGACGTTTTGTCTGACCGTGTTTTTTCGATCATGCTGAATATAGCACATTCAAAGATACGGATGGCGTCCATCGTTATGATGATCAACTTTTTTAACCCATGGTTGAACAAAGCTTCTAATGCTCAATGAGGTGCATGGCTATAGAAACCAATCTTCAGATATTAGAATGCAACAATAGTTTCTTTTTTTCCCCAAGGACAGTTTTCCTAGGGACATTCTTTTCTGTCACACCGGCCTGGCTTCTATACCACTGCCAGAGCATATGCATCCCTCCTTGAGGCCCAGCGGACAGGCCGATTTCTCAGGGATGCCAGACGGATTGATATTTCGACAGCCTACACCAAATCTTGGAACGTTGCCTACTGCTTATTTTGTGCTTGACTTGGTTCCAAACTGGTGCCGAATCGGTTAATGTCGTCCTGGGTATAACAGAAATATACCCAGGTTCAATGTCGTCCTACAAAACTATACCCTGGGTATAGTTCGATCTACAAAAGTATACCCAGTATCGTAGTTTTGAGCCTAGGCACGAGTTAGGAATGGATGGCCGCCATTTTGTTTCTCGCTTCAAATGAGACGGCATTTTGCAATCAACATCTTCAAAATATCAGCAAATATTGTCAGATGTTGTGCTCATCGATAGCATGGGTAAACTGTTGACATTTGTCTTAACACAATGGTCCAAACATATTGCAAGTTAAGCTCACACTTTCAAAGAAATGAGCAAACGAACAGAGCCGATCGGCGCCCCATATGTTTGTTCGGTGTCGTGCGTTCATACATCAGCGAGCCGTGCTGCGAGTACTCTTGCAGGTTTGAGTGACGATAATTTAACGGCACGAAAATTTCTTTGATGCCTGTCGGTAGAGCTACGATAAATTAAAATGCTGCCCGTCGTGTCGGGCGCGAAAGCGATGTTTTTCGACTTGTTATACCTACTTGTGCATGGTCATCTGGCATTTGCAAGAACAATCTCGTCTTCAGGTGCTCTATCCAATCCTCGGTATACTTTTGTAGATCGAACTATACCCAGGGTATAGTTTTGTAGGACGACATTGAACCTGGGTATATTTCTGTGATACCCAGGACGACATTAACCGATTCGGC
>NMRB01001203.1:86682-105875 GCA_002633025.1 Notospermus geniculatus
CCCCCCCCCCCCCGAATACGCGATTTTGCTCTGTTTGAAGAAACCTCGGTAAAATTGCGCTTTTACGTTTGTCCTGGGGCCTAGATTGACAGGCTCCAAAGTGCAAATCTGACTCGTTGTGACAAAATGGCCATATCTCCGGAATGGAAGCAGCTACGACGACGCGACTATCGCCAAAAGAAAGAGTAGAAAAAAGTAGCTTCTGACCCATTTTCAGAAGCGTAGGAGCAACGGTTATCGAGATATGGACGTTTAAAGATTGGCAACCTGACGAAAACGTAGGCAGAATGCGACCATTTCCTCACAACTTGCATCTTCGGCTCTGATCTGTTTCTCTCACAGACATATTAGAACAAGCAGACCTGCATGAGGTCGTGGCCCATTTAGTTGCCTCCAGAATGAGTGCCTTGTCACCAGTTTTGGTTGAAAATTGTGGGAGCTAGGCGCATTTTTGTAGAGACATCAGAAATTCATGTTACGAAATGTACATTTTTCAACTTCATCCCGGACCCAAGGGGTTAATAATAGCTTCGAGAATTACAACTTTCGTATTTACAAATCACTTTAGGTTCGTCTTCAAAATCGACTGATTTTTATCACTAACAGTGCTTCTTCGTGGGCGTACATATTAAAAAAGATTCTTCTCATTCTTGATCGTTTTTATGAGAATAATTGTTTAGCATTCAAACCCTAAAATATTGCATTCTGTTTGGGTTATGACTTTCTGACGGTCTCATGTTTGGCTTGGAGACCCAAATTCAGCAGGGCTTTGTGTCCTACTGTATGATTCAGAAGAGGAGCGAGACCAAAGCCCTGCTATGCGAGGATACCAAAACTCACAATAGCGCAGAGTGAAAAATATTACACCGTTTATGGGATCCAAAGCGACCATTAAACTTCGTTTATTAAATCAGGTGGATAGCCTATGATAGGAGTATTTATAGTTTTGCTGCCTTGGTCATTTTTTTTAAACTCTATTTCTATATAAGTGGTAATGGATTAGTATAACTGATAAAACTCTCCCTGGGCCGTATTCAAAAGGGGTGATCATCGCGTGTTTAAGACTTAGACGCGTGTAAGTTCACTAAATGCACACACTTTCACCATGCATTTGACGGAGTTACATGCGTCTAAGTCTTAAACACCCTTTTTGAATACGGCCTCCTGAGTTTAGGATTCCGTCGCTTAAAAATGGCGTCTCCACATGGAGCATGGAGTTATCCATTAAAATAAATCAATAAACAAACATTGTTGACAACGTGCATGTAGAGAAGTCATTTCAGACATGTACTACACACCTGTACGTATCTTTTGCAGTTCGTTTTGGATACGGCTTTTGGAGTGGTCACTGCTGTAGTGGATACCTGGGCCGACCGCAGAGAAAGTCCGATGGTTTTTTCGGTGCCTATTGGCGGTTAAGTCAATGGGCAAATTCGTTATAACTAACTGGCAACTTGGCGGAGCTTATTTTATTATTCATGTCGATTTCAAGAGCAAAAGTTGCGTTCACACCTAAAGCGTTTCCGTTTCCGTAGAAAACGTGCCCGCGCGTGTGGATGCGTTTTTGCAATCGACACAAGCGTCCAACTGAACAACTTGGGCGTTGGTGCTAGAACGATTTAACTGGAACTGTTGGGAAAACGCTAAAGTGGCGTTTTTGTTTGAACGTTTTGAAAGCGTTATAAGAACTGTTATGTTGTGTCTAAATAACTAAATCGTTATAAAAGCTGAAACTGCTTCCCGTACGTTAGAAGGCTCTAGTGTGAACGCGGCTTCTTGTCATGCCAGAACAAGTTTGGCGGCGGACCTTGAGGTGGTGAGCTCGGAGTTCAATCTGCCAGTGTATCAGTGCGTCCAGTGTTTCCCCTTATTGTTTGGGAAATGCTGCCACATATAGGTCGGCATGTTTGTTTGTGTGTCAAGTCGCAGCTTATTCCATCGGACAATGCGAGAGGAACACTCACAGATTGGGGACATTCAAAAACGTTACACCGGTAGCGTACTACTCATAAGCCCCTTTTACACTACGAGTTTTCAACCGTGCTCGACCCGGGTCGGGCACGGCTCGGCAAAAGTGGTAGTGTAAATGGGTTGGCACGGCACGGTTGAGCTCGGCACGGTGCTACTTTTATCCGGGCCGAACCCCCCAACAGGAGGTGGGTTCGACCCGGGTCGAGCACGGCACTGCTGAAAACTGCACAGTGTAAGCGCGCTACTGGGCTCGGCCTTCTTGAATAACTCACCTGTAGTGAAGTGCGCAAGCTCATTTTTCCGCCTTGAACTCAATACGTCATTCCCGCGAATGTTCATGGGCGCAGCCGTTTTGAAAATGACGGAGATTTCCTACCTCCACAGAAAGGAGAGCGGGCGATTCAGATACTGGCGCGTTCTCACGGTGCAGTGTAAACGGTCATTCTGAGGCGGGCCCGATGCGGGCCGAGCAAGGCACGGTTCGTCCAGGCCAAAATTCTGCGTAGTGTAAAAAGGGCTATAGATCTTTGTAATCAAAGCAAAAAGGGCATGTTGGTTTGTCTACGTGGAATACAAACATGTACCAGGAAGATATGACTCTGCCTACACTGAAATGATAGTAGGTCACCACACATTGATGCACAGGTTTCACTCCAAAATGTGCATGTTGCCAACGACCAACTAGATGTAGAGGCAAGTTTACATGCAGGTACATGTATACTTGTACATGCGCATGTCAGTGTGGTATCGAAGTGATAAGGACATACAATACACATTTCAATCAAGAGGTACACAAAATTATTTTCACTAGGCATAGCTATGCCTTTTAGGATAATAGCATACCTCTAGAAGTCGATAAAGATAGTGGATAATACTCAAGGTTTTGACGCAAACAGTTCGCAACCAAGCTGTGTCAGCAACTGAAAATATACCACTTTAGTCTATTCCATCTTAAGCTTATTATCAAGAGCCAGACGATGAAACATCAATATTCGCTGCATCGGCAATTACACTTGATCACATACCGTAGTTTCAATGTTAACGAATAACACTTTTGTAGTCGGCTGTCCAGCTTTACGGAAATTTTTTATCAAAGCCCGTGCATCGATATAGTCTTTTAGTCCATTAACATCTTTTCCCGTATTTCCGATTAGTCAAGTGGCGGAGCATGTCTATGTGTGTGTGGGCAGAGTGCAGGCAGATGCGATATCGCATTATATATCGAGATATTTTGGTACCACACTGTAAAAAATGATGACAGCACTTTGCTGGCAGCAGAGTAACACAGCACTTTTCTGTATTTTGACAGCACCCGTTTACTGTATTTTTTCTATTTTTTACTGAGAAACTGTAATCCTGCTGTTAAACTCCAGTGAAAAAAGCAGCAGTTTGCAGTAAAATAAATTTTACAGCAACCTTGCAGTGAAAATTCTCCTGTAAATTTACGGATTTTTTAACAGTGCAGAGCTTGACACAGAGTATTACAAACCGTCGGATCCCTTGTACAAAAAAACAAAGGTCAAAGGTTACGTCGGCCGTCGTGTGAGACGGAGCAGCACGCCCATACCACAACTTTGGGAGATATTTTGCCACACCATCATATGAAACAATATAAATTTATCAAACGTGGAAATGTAAGATTTGAGACGAATTAATGCTGTAAATGATCAGAATAAGTAGCTTGTTCACGGAACTTTACAGGCATGGGATGTGATTAGGCTCTCACTTTCTCACACTTTTAACCAATCAGAGGGCGTCCATTGTTCACGTGCTTCAGTTGACCAATCAGATAATTAGGTCGACGAAAAACGTTTCGTGTACGTGCCCATGAAATACTTTAATTCCATTTGGCATGTAGGCGAACTACGATCCTCCGCCGAGAAAAAAGGGACCTGGTGGCAGTGTCACTAGGTCGGAAGAATGGAGACAGGTGGCGCTGTGAGCAGTTTGCACCTCGATATGACTGGTCCCCTGTCCAGCCCTATATAGCCAGTGATAACACCGAGGCTGGACTGATACTATATCATGGCAGCCATAGCTTCACCACTTGATAAATTCAACTTGGTGTTATAGTGCGAATAACGGTTATGCACTCGCCGAACTGCTTATGATCTCGCCGAATCGCGATTTGATCAAGCCAAACACCGCCGATCGGGAATCTATAAAGTAACGCCTGGATGCGCGTGTTTCTAATTTCAGACACCTTCATTGTCATCTACGTTGATACGAACTTTTTTGAATCACTGTTACCAACTGCAATCGATGAAGCTGCGTGGTCTCTACATTGTTTTACAATTGTCGTGTTCTGCCATTGTCTGTCAAATGCTGATGCTAATGAAAGATGCAGAACAATAATGACAAAGGGTTTGTATGCATTAAATATTGTATTATTAAACGTTATGAATAAATAATGAACCTTAAATCGAAAACTTTAGAAGGATTAAATGGGAGTACCTGCATAATATGTACATGTATAGGTGTGTGTGTGTGTGGTAAATCATGCAGGCACTATTAATATGTTAAATGAACAGGCCTACGCGATTCTCACCTTCTGAACGATTTTGGCCCCGCCCCAAAAATTTTTCTTCAAAAATCATCTTTTGGGACCAAATGTAATCTACGAGTCCAATGTAGGCTTACTACTTAAAGGGCCGCAGTATTCCTTACCTTCGTTGCGCTAAACATACCCGCATTAAGGGAGACCTCTATTGACAATGTTGTTGAATTATTACCACTTACCTACCTCGTCCCATGTAGAGTAACTCTCGTTCCCAGGGACGCATGCATTGTACTGTAATCAAACATTCTCCAACACTGGAGCGAAAGACAATACTACGGAATTGGAGAATATTGCAATCACCGCCGGTGGCGCCGGCCGTCGAAAAGAAGTGGCAATATCGTGGCCCTTTAAAAAGATTCTATATACTTTATTCATGTAGAGTAAGTGAATCAGAAAACTTACATACTTGGGTGCAAGTTGTGAGGTGCAAAAGTGCAGCAGGAAAACAGGTCTTAGTCAACAACATGGCATCTAGAGGGTGCGTACGTCCGCCCGAGGCTACCTTTTAAAGGAGCTCGACGTCCAAGTTGTAAACAAACTGGTTTGTTTACAAACAGTGGACAGCTACTTTTATTCGTCTGTGAAGGTGGCAGCACCAGTAGCGCCCCGTGATCGTTAGACTGGTGCCCGGTCCAATGCAACCCATTCACGATATTCACGTCAGTACATATCATCGACAAAAGGTGGCAGCACCGCAGGCGTCGCGTGGATAGATAACCAGTGAGTGAGTGTTTACAACTTGGACGTCCAGCTCCTTTAAGAACCTTGGAACTGCTGTTGAAAGGAGCGAAACTCCACTGATGTTGCTTGGATGGTGTGAAATCTTCCTCGGGACATTACGTGTGGAATCGGTAAATGACGGTACCTTGAGAAATCTTCGATGGTGACGACCTCGCCTGCTGGGAGGACATACACGATGGCCATGTAGATTTTAAGGAATCCAAGAAACAATGAATCCTAATGACTCTAAAGGCATTCCCCGTAAACATAATGACGGACGTGAAAAATATATTCGAAGATAGCCTTAATTAACGACAACATACCTCACACAAAAAGACAGGTTAACTCCAAAAATGTGTTTCAAAGATATTTATTCAATAGAAGCGCTGTGGGAACAACATTTTGGCCTGTAATTCTTTTTTTTTGTTTTTTGGATAAACCATGAACAGACAAATTCCACATCGACCGCAGGGCTGTCCTTCCCTGGCGGCGGCATCTGGAACCAAGACTGGTGTCCTGTCCAACTCACACGTAGTCAGTGGCACCAACTAGGCTTGACTAATACTTTATAGAAGCCTTAGCTGACAAGTCCAGGTAGTGAGCCAATGAAATGGTCCATGTACTATGCGCTCACCCGTTTGAACATAATAGTGTAATGACAGAGAGAGGTGCATGTCAGTTATGAGCAATCTGGGTCAAGCCATTCCCAAGTTGCAGGACTTCAGTGATTTGGGGGTTATGCCACCTGGTGGCCATATTGGATGTCCGATCGGGCCAAAACTTCACATGCACATAAAGGTCATCTAGAGGGAGCCACATAGCACATTTGAGCGCTGTGGGTCAAGTCGTTTCTGAGTAATAGCATATTTCATGATTTTCGGGTTACGCCACCTGGCGGCCATATTGGAAGTTTAATCAGACCGAAGTTTGACGTGCTTGTAATGGTCATCAAGAGGGAGGTAAATATCAAGTTTGAGCACTCTGGGTCAAGCCGTTGCTGAGTTTTAGCACTTGGATGACTTTCAGGTTACGCCACCTGGCGGCCATATTAGATGTTCGATCGGGCCGAATCTTGGTATTTTTGAAGGTACCCCTCTAATACACGTTTATGCAAGATATGAAGACTCTCGGTGAAATAATGAAGAACTATGGCAGGTTCGTTACTTTTGTCGAACTTTGACCTCTGTGACCTTGAAAAGTACGTCAAATCAAAAACCCGTTACATATGTTATGTATCCTAATTAGATACACCTATGATAAAAATTTGGAGATGATCCAGTCATTAGTTCAGGAGTTATTGCACTTTTTGTGTTTTTGGTTTTGGCCACCTGGAGGCCAAGCCAAGAATCGAATCGGTCCGAAACCTGGTGTCATACGTCATCAGACCTAGGGGTATATATGTACCAAGTTTCAGATCAATAGCTCTAGTGGTTACGAAACGTGCCCTGCTAACGGGGTACGACGGACAACGACGGACGACGGACGCTGACCGACGACAAAAGCTCACGGCTGAGCTAAAAATGGCCGCTGTCCTTTTCATCACTTCAGAAGTTCAACACGCTAGTGTGATGCATCAGTAACCCATCGTCAAAGTACCGTCATTGAACACATTTTTTATGCGTAGCCATAGCCTCCTTGTACTTACAATTAGGCCTAGTGGTATTATCACCGTCGGATCTGCTTACTTCGCACCCATTGTCTGGGGCCCATCATTCTGATCGCCCACATGGAGTTCGTCAGCTGTGAGCTCTTTGGCAAGGCCTCATTCGTGAGTACTGTGTTATTCTGTAGACCATAATCCTTAAGATTCCTTGTTTTCTAGGATGCCTTGAAATCTATATGGCCATCCACGATGATACCTTGATGTGGGACCTCGAGAGGTGCTTACGGGAAAACCTTGTTCGCGGAAAATCCACGCTAAGGTTTTTATCACATTGAAATTATGGTAATATAAGATTCGGCGTGTCCTCCACTTTCCAGCTTGCTTTAATTTCAGGTCGCACCTCGGCAGAGGTGGCGCCCTCATTTGTTCAAAACGAAGGGATGTCAGCAGGCATCGTTTGGTGTTGGTAGTCTGCGAGACCTCAGCGCAAGTTCATTTGGAGAAGTCAACTTCAAACAATGGTGCTGGAAATCTACATCAGGACATTCCTTGTCGAGGCACATAACTGTGCCTTGATTGAAAACATTGGGCCTGCCTCCTTTGCTTCGATGAGAAACACGATGATGCCAGGATGGGACCTAGAGCATGTCGAGCGCTGCTTGCGGGGAAACATTTTTGCGTGAACTTCCCACATTAGAGAGGTAAAAAGCCACGCAAAGGTGTGTAAAACTTTAAGATATAAAGGTATCATAAGATTCGCACTGTCCTAATCTATCATCCTTATTTATTTTCAGGTCACCTAGAGGTAGAGGCACGTCGTGTTATTACACGAACCATGAAGCACGGGTACATCACCCTGGTTCCTCGCAGGTCTCCATCGGCTACCAGTTGAGCAGCGAATTAAATGTAAACTAGTGCTACACACATTTCGTGTCGATATGGTCTATCTGTATACCCCGATAAGGAGACTCCGTTCGGCTGTTCCGCACCAACTGATCAGCGCGGGGGGGGGGGTCATTTTATACATTTGTCCCAAAGTTGCGGAATGAGCTGCCAATCCCACTGCGCCAGATTAAAGAAAACTGTCTTATGAGGGCATTGAAAACTATCTTTTTCACGGAATATATTCTACCACTAATTGTTTTATCAATGTTTTTACTTTTCTCTATGTCATCTATCTTTTGTTGTAAAGTGCCTTTGAGCAATAATTTTTTATTGGTAAGCTCACTGTAAAATGTGGTATTAATAAATTAATAATAACGTTGTCGTTAACGTGCGGCGTTTTCTTGTTTGATTTCTAAACCTCACTAATATCGTAGACCTGCCTGACGTCTGGAGTGTTTTGTGGTTGCCCTCCACGTGTTCAGGCACCCTGAGGTAATCGGAGGGTCTTGGCGCTCGGTGTGGTGACGAAGGAAGCAAGCGCTAAGAACACCTGATTTCCTCAGATCTTCTGCTGCAGTCGCAAATTCTGCATTAATTGTCATATTCTTATCTGCCATTCGATCTCCGTCACAAGCAGCCTATTTGCCAATCTTGATGCCTCTAAAGTATGCACAACAATGGCAAAGTGTATTCCACTGTGGGTTTTTTGGGCACACTTATTACCCAGAATTTTGTTTTTGGAAGTATTAAATATTTTCAATGATACTGGTGTTACATCTGCGAATGGTTATAACAGCACACAAATGACACAATTTTTCAAATTTTGCTCCTGGCAGTGGCCTTCTTCTGGTACAACTTCCGGAAAACGAGAGATATCATCTGTCAGTGTTATCGTGTGTCAGTGTTTCCCAATATTGTTTACGAAACCTTGGCAGATATATCGGCAAATTTCTCAGCGTGTCCCCAATAGTCAGATCGCAGCTTATTCCGTCAGAGAATATGAGGGGAACACTAACGGGTGGAGAACGTTCAAAAACGCTACACCGGCTGCGCAGAATGAAAAACGCATGGCATGACAACCCTTACAAAGTGCATCATTGGAAACCTGTCCATTCACTCTGTCCCGTTATTATTCCTTTCTGTTCATGACACCAAGATGAGTTTGAAAGAATTCAAAAAGTGAGGTGCAGGTAGCGCTGATGGCCCATATTTTCCTTCTGCAGGGTACATGGATTTATCCAGTGCTGGTCGTTGCGCACTAGTATTAAGGCTGTACACCACCAAAAACGTCTATATCGAGAATAGTACAAAATCAAATGTAGAAGCTGCAGATACAGGTGTGGTCTACAGCTTATCAGTAAGAGATCAACAAAATAAGATATTGATGGTAGGGATACCCGAGTACTTCTTTTCCAATGCACCAGCGATGGAAAATTTAAAATATTTTACTTTCAGAAATATACGAGCAAACTTCCTTAAAGATATCGCAATTCAGTCCAAGTCCAGTTGCCATGCATGTCATATTTTCCTATGTTTTATGAAATTTTCGTTGATTAGATAAAAGCTGCATACGCCAGATGTTTTATCAAATACGATGTGATCATATTCAGAGGGGATAAGTATATTTTTATTGTCTTCTTCGACTCCATGTACGTACGAAAATATCGCCATGCATTCTGTGGCCGAACGGGAGTTATCATTGAACACTAACCGGTAAGAATCGTATACATCTGTATCCCTTTTTTCCAGCTGATACCACTTTCGCCTTTGATGAAATATTATACGGTAGACATTCCAATGGATACCTAAAATAATAGACGTACAGATTAGTTGTGGATTCGTAATTAGGTCATTGCCATGGGAAATGCGCGCTCGCGCAGTTGCTATTTTGACTGCCAACACGGAAGCCGGTGTTTTTCCACTGATTACAACGAAGGATTTCGTCGTTCGGCGGCATTTTCGCGATTTTCTTCGATATTTCTACAGATAGCCCTTGATTGCGGTGTGAAAGGAAGTGGAGTGAGTTTGTGAGCAAACATTTGGGTTGCTACCTCACCAAATCATGCGAGTGAGCGAACAAAGAGTGGAGTGAATTCGCGATATCCCTCTGGCGGCTGCCGTAGGCGACTATCGTCGCCAAATACAGAAGGTATGTTTAGTTAGTTTGGCTATTCACAGATGGCGCCTCAATCGAAATTGCAGGAATTCAACTGAGACTGCCGTAGGCGACCACCGACGCCCTATGCGGAAGGTATCTTTAGTTAGTTTGGGCATTCATAGACGGCGCCCAAATCAAAATTATGGGATTTCCCAGAAACTCAACAGTGTAGCGTAAAACTTATATGGGAAACTCGCCAGTGAAAGGGTTACTAAACAATGAAAATGTTATGCCTAGAAAAATAAATGAGCTGGAGTTCCCTTTGCTCCACAACACTGCTTGATGACACCGCTCTTACCTGTCCCGCCGAAAAGCGTTCTAACTGAAATGAATTTGAGGAGACTTGATAGCCTAGTGGTTATTACGTCCGCGTAGCAAGCGGCAGGTCCCGGGTTCACATGGGAATCCCGGGCCATATGGGATTAATCATCCCTTGCTGGCACTCCAATCCGTAGTCTGGTTCCCTGACCTGCTGTATGGTGGTGCTGACTGATGGTGCGATACAGAGGTCAGGCAGGCGCCGCGTAAAATCGTCAGAATCCTGACAAAACCTGTAGTAACGTCAGAAGGTCGCGTGATTTCGCTACATGTACACCCTTAATCAAAAGTAAATGCACAGCTAATAAACTTAAATATTTCCCAAAATCTTCAGCAGATCAACCTTTGCTTTTCACGGCAGTTATTTTGGGCATCAGGACACATTTTGATACCAAAAATATCATGAACTTGCATGAGTTGTATTTTTGACAAAAGTTCGAAATTTCTATTAAAAAGTGTGATTTCCAATCGCATATTTTTCTGAAGTGAAACCAACGTCATTTTAAAGCTTTCCTGTTTCTGTACACGAATAAATTTTCAAAGGGGCTGGAGGAAGAACGCTCCCATGTCCAAAGTGTGCATATTTCTGAAAGTATTGCTCCGATTTGGATAAAATTCGCAGTGGTGATACTTGACAGCAAAAGATCAACAGTCACCATGCAGGGAGAACAAAAAACCTAATTATCTAAAACAATGCTTTTTTGAACCTCAACAAAAGTAGGGAAATAACTGGGGTTTTTTGCTCAGAATCGGCATAGGTATTCAGTCATTGTTTCTCATTAACTTTCCAGTTGAAATCTTCACTTATTTTCACACAATTACGATAAAACAATGATGTTTACTTCAACTTCTAATGGGTGTACTCAACAGCAGGAATGACAACAACAAAACCACTTCGCACCATGCAGACCTACCACCATGTCATGGTTGGCTGATCTGCTGATTGCAAGTTCAGGTCAACATTGTATTACCATATAACTGCATCAAGGCGATGATGCAATACATTCACAAACTAGTCAAGCAGGGTAGGCCTTCGACATTATACAGTGTAGTGTATGTGTAAGCTTACGGTGTATTTTTGGTTAATATAAAGCATAATGCAACATGTTCAATTCTGGTGACATTGCGTCTGCACATAACACTGGTAATTATGTTCATTGCATTAGGTAATAGGCCCCCAGGAATAGGCCTAATCATATTGCAACACACCATTGGGGCCAGTGTCATATTGTTAGGAGATCTGGCTCTTACCAAGAGTGAGTGCACCCAACTTTAGTTGTCCAGTCTAATTGTCAAGTAATTATCTCATTTTTCGTGAATGTGGTGGGCATTATTCTTGATAGAATAGGCCTAATCAGTTACCATTGGTCTAGGCCTGCTGTTATGACCATTTTTAGGAGTTTCAACAGTATACAATAGGATTTATTGTAAAGTATCAAAATGCACTGTCTTAGCCACTGTTACAGAATATTACTTCTTCTCTTCATGGTGATTGTTAATCTTTCAGATTCAAGTATCACCACTGCGAATTTGATTTAAATCAGACCCATACGTTCTTCCTCCAGCCCCTTTTCAATTCGAGCTTCCATGTCGTAACTATGAAGAATTTATTCGAAAGTTTCAGTCGAAACTCCAGTCAACAGTTCAAGTCTTATTTTATAGTCGACCTTTCCTTATTGTCCCAAGACCAAGCTCACGGAATAATAAGTCCCATTCATCGTAGGTGAAGTTAGTAAATGGCGTCATTTCCATAAGAGGTTACGTAGGCTCTCCTGCCTTCATTGGTAAGGAATTGTAAGGAGGAATTATGAAAGGTGACACCGGCACTCATCTCACACAAAAGACCACCTGGCCTTGGATTACTCGATGGAGTGTCATCAGGAGTAACCATTGTTGACTAGGCCATGAATAGGCCAATTCACAATATTCAGCAGGCTGGGTAGATCTAAATAGGACGGAAGGAATAGCCCTGACTTGAATGGAAAACCGAACGAAATTCATTTTGGAAAATGCTCTGTAACTTCTGTTCACCACGGAATTTTTTTAACCTGAAAAAATACTTTTGCTGGGAAACAAACAAGCTTTAAAGTGACATTGGTTTCACCCCTAAAAAATATGCGATTGAAAATCAAACTTTTTTACGGAAATTTCAAACTTCTGTCAAAAATACAACTCATGCAAGTTCATGATATTTTTTGTCTCAAAATGTGTCTCGGTGCCCTAAGTAATTGCCGTAAAAAGCAAAGGTTGTTCCACTGAAGATTTTGGGAAATACATGTATTTAAGTTTATTAGCTGTGCATTTACTTTTGATTAAGGGTGTACATCGGCCATCAAGCCGTTGTTCAGCGTTTTGACTCTTCGACCTTTTGACCCTTTCGGAATTTTCACTCTTGCGATGCCTGTGCAGGCTGATGCAGAGGTAAAGCTGATACTGCTACACCTAAAACATAGGCCTACAGAACACCCTGCATTTTGACAGTTTTCACACGCGATGTATAACTCGTTTCAGGATACCCGGGTATCCCATAAGGGCAAGTAATAGACCCCATCCAAGTGAGGATCATAAGTAGCTTGAGATAGCCTCTTCGCACTTACATGGCCCAATAATGCTATGGCTTTTGCGGCTCTGGCGGAAAATTCCAAATAGAAATGTACTCGAAAATGAATTTGAATTATCTGAAAATCCCGGTTGATGGAACGCACGATGTCTTATTGTGGACTCCAGCCGGGGCAATTATCCGCGATTTGATTCGCTTCGCCAACATGGACAATGCTAACTTGCCTAAGTTATGGTCTTTCCCTGGAAATAATTACAGAAACTCTGTTTTCCATTATGAGGTCTGCAGGTCACATGATCATGATTTCGCAGGAGTTCATTAAAGGGTATCCATTTAAGTGTATCCATGGCCTTGACGCAAGGAAACGCTTGCTTATTACCTATTCGTTTCACAGTCTATCATTTTGGCCTTGGAGGCGGATTTTTGCCTGAAACTTTGACACCTAATACTGAATTCACAGGAGTAAGACGGGCGTTTAAACCGTACAGGATCGGTGTGTATCAGAATTCTGAAGGGACCTAATGTGAAAATGTGTCCAAAACAGGTTCGAGTGATGAGTTAGAAGCGTTTTTTTTTGTTAACCGGCGATGAACATGTGACGTTATCAACTGGGGGTATAAATTATTTTGAGCGATGAAGCTGCGTGAAAACGAATTTTGCCCATATCGCTCGCTGAATCTGTGACGTCACCACTGGTGTCATGTGTAATCGTTTTCGAAAAAGAATATAGGCCATTTTGCTATCGTGCTTTTGAAAAATCATGTGAAATGAAACGCTGGCCAGCGAGCCTCATGAGCCTTGGCAAAATAAAAGAGCTATGGAAATATCTGTGGCATTTAGCCAACGCCGATGTAAGACAACTAGACCCATAGGCAGCTGAATTTTGATGGTCTCCTGTGTTTCGTGTGTGGGTGAGTTAGGTTTAGGCACCGTTGACATAGGCCCCATGGGTATGGCTGATCAGTCATCACAGTGATCATGGTGATAGTCATGATAGTGAGAGGCCAGCATGGTTAGGCCAGACCTGCATGTGTGCATGCATGGTCCGTGCATTTTTATGCGGTCTCTGGTGACTGACATGACTGGTGGTGTGCATACTGTGCACTGATGACTCGCCATGTGTTTCTCCCACACAATCTTAAATCCATAATAGCATAGATAGTACATGCTTTCGCTGCTTTAAGAGAGAACGTAGCTTTTCTCTCTTAAAGCAGCGAAAGCATACTTTATCAACAACATCGCCCATACATCATAATAAAACCCTAGCTTCTACCGGTTCAATCTTCTGGGTCCTACTTAACTGTGTGATATGTTGAAGGTGTACCGCCCTACTAGGGCCCTTCGTTCAGCCACAGGAACCAACCTTGTTGTTCCATTTTCAACGTCGAAAATGGTGATGGAGCGCGCATTTTCAGTTGTGGGACCAAGGCTGTAGAACGCTTTACCTGACCATTTGAAGTCATTGGACACCTTGTGCATTTTTATGAGGAAACTGAAAACTCATTATTTACCATTGCTTTTTAGATGCATGTACTCTCTTTAATTCTCTTACATCATATTTTACTCACAAATGCTTTTATTGGATATGTCATCAGTCTCTGTCTGACCTTTGTTATGAATCATCAACACACGGAACGGCGTGGTGTAGTGGTTAGCGAGAAGGACCTCTGATCAGAAGATCCCGGGTTCGATTCCCAGTCCTGACAAAAAAAACATACTCGCTTGTGACCTTGAGCAAGTCACTTTGCCTCACTTGCTTCACACTACCCAGGTGTAAAAGGGGTACCTGGCTGGTAGTGATGGTCTATGAGAATGTTAGTCCAGGGCACTGAAATCGGCTTCCGGGACTGAAATACTCCCCAGGGAGTGGAAATACGAAATTGGAATGAACAGGCCTATAGCTGGGGGTAATAATTGTGAAGGGCCTTGACACTTAAATGTAAAAGGCACTATAAGCACTATAAGCCCACACATTATTATTATTATTATTACACCTATGTTTTATTTTCGATAATATTATATCTATTATTGTAAAGTGTTTTAGAGCATGCCTCGGCATGGTTTTACGCTTACAAAATAAATTATTATTATTATTTTTAAAACACTACTCGAGGCGTCATTCCAATCACTTAAAGGGAATAAGTCGCGGCAGTCAAAAATGGCATTAAAAATTATTTCGTGGCTCACGAAGTTCGCAATTCCAAAATTGCAAATTTCTGTATTTTAGTGAATTATACATCATTAGACAGGCCTAAATGTGCGGTTGACCACGTGCTGAATGGTATCCAACGGGAGTGAAGCAATGGCAATGTCGCAAAAGTGCATTTTTATAGAATATACATGTACATGTATTCAAAGTTCGCATTTATATATCAAAAATGGTGATGATCGATCGTGTATTAGGCACTCACACTTGACACTAGACGGCGTTATCTTCTATAACACCACTAGCGCAGGCGCTAGGTTTCCATCTTGAAAGTAGTGCAGATTACTACATTTTGGTAAAGGTTTTTAACAATCGTGAACAGGCCAGCCGTGTCACCGCCAGCCCAGTGGCATCTACGCTAGATGATAGATAATGTTGAAAAGTGGTGCTGTTGGGTTCTCGGCGAATATTTTCTGACTAAAAGGACTTCGTGTTGATAAGAAGTGGTATTAGAAATGAACTGAATACTAATTAGAAAGAATTGTGCGATTAGGCCGACCGAACTATTTCTACATGCGCGCCTGCAAAATCCAAAATGGCGGCCTTCCACCTACGCTAGTGGTGAAATGAGGCACGATATTTCGCCGCTAGTGTCAAGTGTGTTAGGCACTCTGTCTGGCACGACCAGTTCACTGTAACGTAGGCCTACAGATTATCTAACTTTTCGAGGCGGGGATACGGCTGATGAGTGAAATAGGTCTAACTTTCCAGCGTCAACGTCAGTTTATTATTACTTAATCGTCACAACTGCTATTACTTGTATAAACATCTACTCACAATGAAGCTTCGCCAGATCCCCTCAAAGTGATAAAGCAAGGAAAGATGATCACATTTGTCATTGACCCAACAAACGCAGAACTTGCTTTATTGAGTCTCCCATTCGCCTTATTACGCTCAAAATATTCATACCCACTGCCGAGCAATAGTTTACTTCTTCCGTCCCTCTCACGTCCTTTTTGGCGAAAACTTCTGCCACGCGCAAGTAAAGTCGTATGCCAATCCGAAAATTGAATAATTCTAGTTCCACATGGATCTTTTCTCGTCCAATCTTTTATTGCAATACCAATTAAATTCCAGGCTTTGTGTGGAAATATGTGAAGTGGACAAGAATAGCTACAAGCACGAACATATGCCCCCTCTGTCAGCCCAAACATTACCTTGAAATTCTTACGTCTTCCTGGCATCCAAAGATGAAATATTACCCTTAAATATACTACCTTCAATATTGAAATCTGTGGCCGCGTTATTTTCATCTTGACGTACAGTATTATGCTCATTTTTTCGGCATTCAGGATACCAGGAGCAGGAATAATGGCAGCATAGGCGTGCTTGTTCGGAAAGAAAGGGACCTTTCCGAAGACAACAGATGGAACGTATCTGGCACCCCCAAACGTGCTGAAAAATTGAAACAAAAGAGCAAATATATATAGTTGAGTGCTGCTTTACCCAGGACATAAATCTTACTAAGATTCCTATATTCTTATACTTTTCTCCACACCTTTCATTTCAATTGTTTCAATTTTCTTTATTATGGTCGCCGTACACGATCAATCATTTTCATCAAACTTTTTCATCAATCATTTTGGTCAAATTTTACGTAGAAGGTCCAACTGTACACTGTCAATCATGTTCATCCAATCTTTCACAAAATGGCATCACAAAACACGTCCAATTGCATAACCACCATTCAAAATATGACATTCGTAATCAGGAAACTCTAATTCAGCAGGGTTAATTGTTCAAGAAATATCCATGCCCGCGGGATACGGTCAAATTTTGTCAATTGTCATTTTTAAAAAAATAGAGCAGGTGTGACAGAAATCAACGTCCTGTGAATGCAAGTCCGCCAAACAATAGCCCGCGGTACGGTTATAATCAAATAGTTATGGTCTCCATAGCCATGTATTCTAATCTATCGCTGAACAATAAGAACGGACTTTGATTCCAGGGGGACTTCGATCCCTGTCACACCGGCTCTAATCCATCAATCTGTGATTGACGAAAAATATTTCGCCCAATTCCCCACCGTACAGGATAAATTTTTTCGGTCAAGTTTCTTTAAATCCAACTTTGGCGTTTTTGGGGGATCGTGTAGGCAACAGGGGGCATAAGAAAACTCTTGTGCCCGCTGTACACGATTTTCTCACATGATTCTTGGAAGAAAATCTTAAAGGACCACGGTATACACTTTCTAATGGGTAATTTGACTGCCCGAGTAGCGGGAGCCACCTAGCGGCAGCAACACGAACTACAAAAATCCATTACAAAATGCACGTAGTAAATCGGGTTAGTTCGCCGACAACGTATTAGTCCCTTGGGCCGGAGAGTGGTGCGGTGGCGCTGGCTGTCGAGGAACCTTGGCAATACTGTGCTCCTTTAAAAATACTTTCTGGGATTTTTGTTTGAAATCTCTTACAAGCAGATCTTGTACGAAGCTATCAGAAAATACTATTATGTTACAAAGAAATACTTTGAATATGAAATAGAAATCGGGTTTCTAAGCTTCGTACCAGATTCGAACCCACGGACCCTCGCATGGGGCATCAATCGCCAGCACTAAGGGGCAGCACGCCTTAACCACTATGCCAAATCCCCATCTTCAAACAATAATGGTTCAATGGCCTATGTTAAACGAAGCGTCCATCAGTACCCTGCGAGTAATCCAAACAATCTCCGAACCCAATACTTTGTAGATACTTTACTAAGAAAATATTTTTGTCCTGGGTAGTTTTACGTAAAACTACAATCTACATAGAAACATGGATACGATTTCTTATTCGTTGTTCAGATGGTGTGTATGTACATTTGATATAACATTCCTTTCGTGACCAGTGTTCTAGCCAGGCCAGTTTTACAGGGCTGTACCACCCTGTTCAAAATTCAGAGGTCATTCTACCACCCTGTTTAAAAATGTAACTTGCAATGCATCTTCTATTACACCACCCTGTTTGAATTACACTCCCGCCCTGTTTGAAAATCCAGGGCCTTAAAATCATATGAAAATGCAGTCATCCCGTCCTGTTTGGAAACTTTTCTGGCTAGAACACTGGTGACAGCTTCTATCTGTGCACAACCAGTTGGGTAAGCGCAGAGTTCGACTGAGCCAGTCAACCTGAGGTTTCGCGGTCTTATTTCCTACCTTACGTTGTGATCGCCTCCATTCTGCTTTAGCTGGAACTAAGTTGATAAAATGATATATAAATATTTCACATCAAGCCATATATATCCAAAGAACGAGAAAGCACAAAAATTGACACACAAAATGATAAATACATGTATCAAGAAGTCAACTTCCACAATCTGGCGAATTTTCGACCCCAAGCGGGGTCTTCTTCAGGCACTTTTCAGTTGGAGAGACCAGAAAAGACTGAGCTGAATCCCAAATGTACATGTAGATCTGAAGATACCTGTACAAACGGGACAAGGGGGGGGGTAGGGGGAACATTTCTGGACGAGTTCGGCTACATTTCTGGTTGGGGGAGGTTTGGCTACATTTCTGGGCGATCCCGCTACATTTCTGGTTGGGGCTACATTTCTGGTTGACAGAGCATGCAAAAATGTAACTGATAGGAAAACCGGCTAGTATAAGGAAAGTGAGGGGATCTGGACGGAAGAGGAAGATTAGCCGCCAAAACTAGGCTAAAATACACTAAAATATCCCTATTTCCGGGCTGTTTCCAAAATACTAGACCTACCTAAACTTGCAAACTAATAAAATCTCCTCCATCCAGATCCCCTCACTTTCCTTATACTATAAATTTCTCGAAATCACCTGTTTTTCAATCCTGAAAATCCCGTTGCTTATACCAATATTGCGAAAATTTGGACGAAAGTACACACAGTTAAATCCATGCATTAAATTCTCAGCTATACAAAGAACTCAGGAATGCGGAACGTGGTTTACCAGATATGAATGGGGTGCGTTTATGAATGAAGTTATTTAGGTCAGTTTTAGTGAATGGAAAAGTAGAGAGGTTTGAAAAATACTGATCGGGTGTATCCACTCTACTCTACCTTCACTTTTGGCTTTTGGACACTTTGTCACGTGACAATTCTGTCCCAAGTGTGACAAAAATTCCTCCCCATCTTTCTTTTCATCAAAACCCTCCGGAAGGTTTCGCGAAATCATTTTTCTTACCTATCTAAGGTTTCTACTTCCTTATATAGTGCATAAAATCACTCTTGAAAAATTTCATGGTTTGACCTGGAAAA
>NMRB01001203.1:108375-140536 GCA_002633025.1 Notospermus geniculatus
GCGCACGAAGAAATTTTTGAAAATTGGAGGATAAAAGACCCAATTTCCCGGCATCTGCGATCAAAAATCGAACTGAGCGGCGGCCATTACGAAGGAAGTCACTTGGCACGAAAACTGACGGAAATTGCCGATCGACTGGCCGAGTTGTGCGTGACGTCAGAGGCTGTACCAAATATGGTCACCGTTACACTACTATTCCATTCATCGCTGGTCCTGACTGGAGTTGATTGACGAATCAGGAAGAAGGGCGCGAATATGGCGCGAAGAGACGTGAATACATAATGTGGATTGCGCATAAATTACTAGTATTGATTTTCGTGGACTGCGACCGGCGTGGCTGTCGGGAGGGAGAGCGCACGACTGTTCCCGCTTTCATGGCAATTTCGTCAGGTAGTGGGCGTTTGGGGCTGGTGATAGGATATTAGGATGAGAAAGGGGCACTAATGGCAAAGAGGATGTTGATTAAGCTTTTATTCATCGTTTATTTCACTTAATAAAATCACCTGGCGGACGATGGCGGCAGATTTTATGACTTGGCGGAAGGCACGTTTACACGCGTTTGACTTGGCGCACCGCCAAGTCGTTAACGTAGGTTCGAAGGCCCTGATAGTGGTACCATCGTCTATCGGCAGTTAAGTTATAACGCATTTTCCCATCGACTAAACCGCCGATAGGCACCGAAAGAACAATATCTCGGACTTTCCGTGCGGTCGGGCGTGGGCTCTGGCTGGGGCGACATGGGAAAAGGCAGGAAACTTGACTAAAGATAATTTACGAAACGGGACGGAACAAGAAGTGATAGAATACATGTCATCGTCACCGCACATCATGACAGAACAGTAACTTATAACATGGCGTGTAAAGAAATACATACGAAGGTGCAAAAAGTGGTAGCTGATAAAGGCGACAACCCTTTCTGCGCACGGGTCTTGCTAGTGCACATGTACCTTAATTTATCATGTTGTTGGTATGGGAAGGAGTAAACATTTTGACTATTATTGTCTAGTGAACAAATTTTGTGCAGAAGCACTTTTCCTTGCGCTAAAAGAAATTTCATTTTTCCGGCTTCCATTTCATTTAGGTTTTTATCGTTGTTTTGTCATTGGGACCATCGATTTCGCATTAAAAATGATGTCCAGTCAATTGCTACATTTATCCATAAATCGTTTTGCTTCAGCTACAATCATGGGAAAGCCATATTACGATCTGATATCGCTTGGTCACGCGGAGCAGTCAGAGCCAAGCAAGGAAGCAGGGACCAGATTTACGAAAGCCTCGCTAAATTAGCATACCCGCAAAGACCTCGCGAAGGAAAATGTCGTATTTACGACGGCCGCGCATCGCAAACATTCGCAAGCACAACGCAAATTTCAGCGAATTCGCTATTTCCTCGCAACAGTTCGTACAAACTTGGCGTCATATTTACGAACGCCTCGCTATCTTTGCGATCGCGCCAGGTCTGCGCAAACGGTTCGCTTAAGGTGGCGGTGGTGACTAGCCCGGCGTAATTTCCCGCTGAATATGGAAATGATTTGAATGAATTTATTCATGGCCTCAACCGCAGTCGGTCACAATCATAGCCTGTTTCAATATTTGGCAAGTATAGTTCTTAGGCATGTTAGGCCCGGGATGGTATTGCGCAATACCTCTTTCCATTAGACCACGCCGCTCGCTGACAATACCTCTGATGTCGATGATTTTTCAACGGCCTTTATCGGAACGTGACCAACTCCACACGCGTTCTTCATTACCATAAAAAAAGGGCTCGCGGGGAAAGTTGCGGACTTTCTCACAAATTTTCACGAGCGATTTCTTTTTTGTGCGTGGATCGATGGTCAATCTGATTTCGAATATGATCTGGAAAAAAGTTCTTCTAAGGCCGTTCCAGCTCCGATTTTTGAATTTCAGAGGAAAACGGCAAAAAGTATTCAATTTTCTGTTTTGAGCCTTTTCAGGCCACTAATTAGGCAATAGTTAATTAGTTATTTCAATTTTGAAAAATCGGGCCTCGAACGACCTTAGGTCCCGCCATGCTGCATCCATCACTACCAAAAATCCGGTCATTTGGAGCCGGCTGTACCCGTGATCGCCTCTGAAAACTTCATACGGGACTTGCATTGTTCGTGAAAAAAAGTTACATAATCAGTTAATTATTGTGCAGTTTTTCAATTCGGAGATCTGAAACAATACATAAACTCACAAATTCCGTTGACAAACTAAACTTCGGCCGTAACACATTCGTGCGATTAAATTTCAAACGGACCTAAGTTCCACGCGTTTCACTAACTCCCCCGCCACCTTAAGCCACAATTTTAGCGGGAGGTCTGGAGGTCTCGCTAAACCCTGCGAGACTAACATCATGGCGTTACTATTGGCTGTGGAAGAGAAAATGCGGCGGAATTTACGTCATGAAAGGGTGTTCCTGAACCGATTTACTCCATTGAATACATTTAGTCACTTAAAGTCATTCCAAAGGTATAAGATGTCGAGACATGTGATTTTGGAAGTACAGTGTATTGGATTTAATTCAGAATGAACTCGAATCGCCAATACATTTATAGGCGATAGGGAGGTTCCGCAACGTCTCCGAATTACGAAATATGAATATGTTTCAATTATGACGTCATCACTTTGACGTATGACGTTGCGTCTCTTTTTTGACGTCGTGCAAATTCAATAGGGAGATTCCGAAATGTCTCCGAATTACGAAATACGAATATGCTTCGACTATGACGTCATCACTTTGACGTATGACTTTGCGTCGATTTCATGACGTCGTGCAAATTCGTTGCGTCTTGCCGAGGATGGCCGTAAATCATCGGAGGTTGTTTACGAACTACGAATTGCTAATTTTATTTTGGGGGTTTTCTGAACATACAGGTGACAAGGATATACCTAACACACTTTAGTGGTGGAATAAATACTTGAAATATCGATGTGAGGTAATGACGTGGTGTTAAAGAGGTTGTCACATTGTTCACAAGGCAGAAGGATTTAGACGAAGAAACCGAATCATGACTTAACGTCATCAACGTCCTGAAATGGTTTCGTGATTCGTAATTCGTGACGATGCGGAACCTCCATGCACCAACTATATTCCAGGAAATAACGGTTGCGATCCTTCGCAAACTGCGCGATAGCTATAATAGCGAAGGGTTTGCGCACTACTTTGCGCAGTCATTGCGGAGCTTTCGCAAATACCAACAATCGCTAAATTAGCGCACTCGCAAAGCTTCCGCAAAGCCCTCGCGTCGCTAACATTTAGCGAGGCTTTTGTAAATCTGGCCCCAGGCCCGCCTGGGTCCTCGTTATCCGCGCGTAGTTTCCTTGGAACGAGTGATGTTTACTTCCGAGTAAAAAATACCGGGAACTTTAACCTGAAGTCGGTCACGATCTTCGCCTATTTGAAGCAGACGGAACAGGATGACATTGTAAATGTCTGATGGTTCCCGCTTGTTTAAGAGGACCTTACAGGCATGACAGGCAGCCTGCTCGTAGCCATTTTGATGTGCTCAAATGAAATCATCAGGTTTGACCTTGGCCTCTGATCATCAAGGTCATTGCATAATCAAAATGGGCATCCTCAGTAACCTAATAGTGGGCGATATCATGCTTCCACCTCTGCCATAGGCAGAGATATATCAAATTATCAAAGTATGACCTTGACCTTGACCTCTGATCATCAAGGTCATTGCATGATCGAAATGGGCATCCTCAATAACCTAGGTCATGTAGGTATGGCTGATATCATGCCTCTACCTTTACCAAAGGCCGAAAAATTTCGAATTATAAAGTTTGACCTTGACCTTGACCTCTGATCATCATTGTCATTGCATAATCGAAATGTGCATCCTCAATAACCTAAAGCGTGGGTGATATCAAGTCTCTATCACTACCACAGGCAGAGATATTTCAAATTTTCAAGTTCGACCTTGATCTCTGACCTTGACCTCTGATGATCAAGGTCATTGCATAATCGAAATGGGCATCCTCAATAACCTAAATATGGGTGATATCATGCCTCTACCTTTACCACAGGCATTGATATTTCAAATTATCAAGTTTGATATATCAAAATCTCATGATATTTCGAACACCCGGATACTTGAAGCTGAAAATTTCAACATAGTCCAGTCATTGGATAAGTAGGCATGAACTAAGACTTGTTTCATGTTGCTCAGTTGACAGTATGGCAAGTTATCTGAAAATATCAAATTCGTGATATCGATATCACCATGACCCCAACATCTCACATCAACAGTAATCAGCCCATTCAATTCCTAAGGTATGAAAACCTAAAGGTAGAACGTATTTCCATTGCTGTAGGTGTTGAAGGAGCCGAGTTATGCCATCAGATAAAAGTGTGACAGACAAAATATCAAGTCCGATATGTTGATTACATCATGATGGAGGCATCTGATGTTGAAAATGATTGGCTCATTGGATTGCCCAGGTTGACAAACCTAGGGGTAGGATGTGTTTCCAAGGCTGCAGCTGTTCAAGGAGATGAGATATGAAGGTGTGACAGACCGGACACACAGATACACAGACACACACGCACACACACACACAAGATAAGGTATGAAGGCGTGACAGACCGGACACACAGACAGACAGACAGACAGACAGACAGACAGACAGACAGACAGACAGACAGACAGACAGACAGACAGACAGACAGACAGACACACAGACACCATGACCAAAAACAATATGGTTCCCGATCTTGATGATCGGGAACCATAATAAGACCCTGTATTGCGCCAGCAACAATGGGAACTCAACATTGGGTGAGAAAGGTGGTATCGCTAGTTTGAAATTTCAAAACTTTTTCTAACTATTTATCCTTCCAATTTTTTACTCGGAGTAACGTCGCCCTCGACTCACGTCACAAATGTTGGCTTGTTCGTGTCAAACCGAACTAAAAGTACTTTGACTGAAATACCGGCAGTGACATTTGAGGTGGCGCCCCAGGCATTTCGATGATGACGTCATAAAACTGGCAGTGCTGCCATCTGTAAATGTCGACGTATCATTCCTTTAATCAGCACCACACAACGAGGACACAACAGCCGATTTTTTCCTGGCGTGGCGACAGTTTTCCCGTCCCCCGTAAACGAGGCAACACCTCGTGATTTTTATCCCCAACTTTATCAGTGTGGTGACTCAAATCTGAGGATACGCATTGTAAGAGCTTCCTGTCTAGCAGACGACACATTTTAGCTTAGAACAATGACCTATATCGTTTAAATAAAAGCGCATATGCAGGAACTAAAACCGTGCCGAGTGGAGACAAAGAGACAGCTCTACCATAATGTAAGACAGGCATGAATGGGCTGTTGTATGCTGTGGTGCAGCTACAGCTGACACAACACTCAAACATGTTGAAATTTGAAAACTCGGAAAAGTGTTGATTGGAGTTGTTGCCCAGCAGACGACGGGAAGGGAACAGGTGGCGATGATCGTCGCCAGGCGATAAAATCGTCTGTTGCAGTCTGATGTGCGGTAAGCCTTACTCAACCATCTGTGTACTCTTTCGATGCCTTAACCTTTTTCACGATGGAATGCTTTTATTTATCAATCGCAACAGCCAGGTGTGTTCGAAGAGAGAACCGCTGTTAAAATCAAAGGTGATTCTTCCAAAATATCATCCTCATGGCATTACCACAGAAAATCAAAAGCATTTCTTGGGTTCACATTGTACCCGGTGATAGGAAATCCAATGAACGTCTATGTGTATACAAGGAAAAATACCTGTTATGAATTAGTTTATCACTATCACATTTTGGATCTTGCGTACATCGCCGGTGATTATGGAAATTGCGTGGTTGGAATCTGCTACAACGTGCTGTCTACTGGGTCAGCTACACGTTGCATTGTGTTTGACTTGACGGGGCACAATCGTCGTAAACTTATTTCACCATACGATAAACTCACAACGGAACCCGAGGTCGTGGGTCTGTCTTCAAAAGGTTGAAGATGATCATTCACAACGATATTGCATTATTAGAACATACATACATTCGTGCTCACGTACACCACGAGAATTCAGCGAGAGTGAGGACTGTATCTCGGTACAAGATCTACATAATTAGAGATATAGGTTTTTTCTGAGACTAGAACCAGTCAGGGTTCTACCCAGTGTAAAATACAGCTTTCTTCAAGAAGACGACTTGAATTATTTGGGTCGTTCACTTTCAGCGCTGGTAGACAATCATTGTTTCGATGAAAATTGCAATTTATTCATATTTAATTTTGAACCATCGGGTGTATTCAGTATTGCTGTATTTGAAAATGGGAGCATGTATAAGAACTTTACAAACGTATTACGTACAAAACGGGGATTCACAGGGAGTAAAAAGGCACGTCTGCTTGGGAGCCATTTTGTTGCTTTCGAGGCCCTTGTATGCGTCGGTTGTAAGATGTCGAGGCAGGGCAGTGATAGAGTAGGCACGGTATTGAATGTGTATACCGTTACCTTTGACATCAGAAGGCGTTGCCCGACCATATATAGGCCTAGTTGGCCTATACCGGTGAAGAAGAGAACAGAATCGCGCTTACGGTTCATTCTCAAAGTTCCCGCTTCTGTAAATGAGCTGTACCAAATTTTCAGCGATGGACATCGTATAATCGCCTGGCCGAAATCAGCCCACAGTAAAGACACAAAGAGAGGGTTGGTTGCAAAGATTTATTTTTGAACATGTAGCGAGCTAAGTCAGTTATCGAAAACATATCTGCAAATAAGAAATCGCATTCGTAAAGAATTCGGGGTAGGCGACTGTATTTGTCGTATTAGACATGCTGATCTTGTTAAATATGGACACATTCAATAATTCTTAAAACCGATATGATTCCGATGCTGACAAGTAAAGAATATGAAATAGAAATCGGGTTTCTAAGGTGAAAGACATTGCTTCCTACCAGATTCGAACCCACGGACCCTCGCATAAGGCATCAATCGCCAGCACTAAGGGGCAGCACGCTTTAACCACTAGGCCAAATCCCCATCTTCAAAAAAGATGGTTCGATGGCCTATGCCAAACGAGGCGTCCATCAGTACCCTGAGAGTAATTCAAACAATCTCCGAACCCAAACAGTTTTATGTTATTCAAGGGGTCACATACAAGGAGATACAAGTAAGAATATGAAATAGAAAGATAGATATTTTGAGCGAAGATGTTGGAGTTGCTTTGTTTGCATATCTCGTAGCAAGGTGGTTGTTCAGATGTGGGGACGAGGTGGTCCATCGCAGCCATCGAATTATCGTGAATAATGCAGTTGTTCCATTCAATGACGAAAACACGGTGAAAGAACAGGGAGCCAGTCAATCGCAGCAAGTCTTTTGGAGACCTTTCTGGTAGGTGAAATCGTCCCGGGTGTGAAACACAGTCCGACTGTGCGTTCTTGGGGTCACTAAAGTACTGAAGTTTTGCAAACCTGACGAAAACGAAGTAGAAATACGAAATTTGACTTTATTTCCATGATCTAATGTATTTCAGGAGGTGGTTGTTACCACAAATGTCGCCTGCTGCAAGAATCTCATTTAGTTTATGTAAGTAAGACAAATAGAGTTACGGTGTATATCAAACTTTCAAATTTATCTTTAGTTTCCACTTCAAGAAACATAGTCCAAATTTAAAAATTCAAATGCACCAACTCTCTTGGTCACACATGATATGCTAAAAGAAGCACTCGCTGCAGCGACATTTGTGGTACCAACCAACTCCAGTCGAAGTCGAATTTTTCGTGCTACTTATTTCGTCTCTAACCACTCCAATGTATCGTACCGACCACCAGACGAAACTGACAAAGACACCAAAAGTAAATGGCTTCTCTTACGCACCTTACTGCCCGTGGAATTCCAATAGGTTTCTTTCACTAATGTGGATGTCAGGTCACACTGCGATTGCCTGCGCTACGATGGAACAGTCGGCATCAAGTGTCGCAATCATGGTCAGGTCACAAACATGAAAATGTGTACGATCATCGTGGAACAAGCAGCATCAGTGCGCAGGGAATCGTAACCGTGTTCAGGCCACCTGCGAATGGATTACGCCCGTTGGGATGACACAGAAGTTGAGTAGGTTCAACTCTTGCGATTTGTGATATTTTTGGTCGGCGACTGATCCCGATCGTCGTAACTGCAGTCATGTCACACCAGATCGGCGAGACCCTGGAGAAATTGAATTGCAAGAACGGTTGGATAGGTTAAAAGCTGCTGCAGATGCCCCCTATGAAACAGAAGATACAAGTTTAACATATGATACTAATACTCAGTATAATACTGACGATACAAATTTAGAAACCAGTGATTCATTTTCTAGACCACCTAGAGTTACATTTAGTGACCCTAATGATTCAAGATGGCTGCGGCCTGGTCTGACGGTGACTTTTAGTCCTGGATTTAAAGAAAATTCTTCTTGTTGCTGACTTTTTCCCCCTGTTTCGTCTTGCCACAATGTGAGTAAACCCCTTCTGAATGGGTTGGGAGTGGTGAAACTGTAATGTGATATTTCACAAAAGTTCTACAGGTGGATTTTGTGACCTCCTCTTGGACTCTCTTGGGACTCAGGCGGCGTTCTACAGGTACACATTCAATCGCTGTACATATGTATATGATCGGAATGTGTGCATAAATCCCATTGTTTCGCATCATTGGTTTACTTTGATTGATCTTTGTGTGTGGACTCTCGTGTGTGTGTCTTGATTTGGCTATGGATCGTCGAAGTCAAAAACACGCCAGACCCAGTTCTGGCTCCAGTACATCGTCGACGACAACAGTTACTGAGAAAAAAGCCAAATTAACCTCCTGTGATGATTCGGACGATGTTCCAGTGTTTCCACAGATAACGGAAGACACTGTATATGAGCTGTTGCAATCCAACAAAATGAAGGCGCTCATCATGGGGTTCATAAATGATGCTGTTGCGTTACTGAGAGATGAGCTTGTAAAGCGGTTCAACGACCAGGTGTCCAGGCTAGAGAGTGAACTCTTCGAGATTAGGAATGCTGACGACAGGCTCAAGACAGAAAATGCCTGTCTCGCATCCCGTTTGGACGCTCTCGCCAGTGAAAATACGCGTCTGGCTCATCGTGTTGAGGAGGTAGAGGGAGAGACTGAGGAATTGGAGATGTACAGCCGCCGAAATGGCATTCGTATCCATGGTATTGAAGAGTCTCCAAACGAAAACTGTGTTAAGCTCGCCACTGAGTTATTCCGTACTAAACTCAACGTCAATGTGAGCGAACATGAAATCAGTAGAGCGCACCGGGTCGGCAAACCCAATCGCGATCCTCGCTTAAAGCATAAACGCCCCATCATCTTGAAATTTGTACGGCATGATCGAAAGGCCGAAATCATCCACGCCAGGCGCAAACTGAAAGGTTCTGGTGTGGTCATCCGCGAGGACCTGACTGCCTATCGCAGTCGTTTGGTCAGCTCGGCTCTCTCAATCGCGGGAGTGACCTCTGTATGGTCCACTGACGGCAGAAGCACTGCACTCTTCAATGCGACGAAGCACAACATTTCAAGTGAGAAGGACATTGAAAAACTGAAGGCGATTGCTGCTACCGGGTCTTAAACCTATCCGTACTAAACTCAACGTCAATGTGAGCGAACATGAAATCAGTAGAGCGCACCGGGTCGGCAAACCCAATCGCGATCCTCGCTTAAAGCAAAAACGCCCCATCATCTTGAAATTTATACGGCATGATCGAAAGGCCGAAATCATCCACGCCAGGCGCAAACTGAAAGGTTCTGGTGTGGTCATCCGCGAGGACCTGACTGCCTATCGCAGTCGTTTGGTCAGTTCGGCTCTCTCAATCGCGGGAGTGACCTCTGTATGGTCCACTGACGGCAGAATCACTGCACTCTTCAATGCGACGAAGCACAACATTTCAAGTGAGAAGGACATTGAAAAACTGAAGGCGATTGCTGCTACCGGGTCTTAAACCTCGCCAGTGATGGTTTCGTAAGCTTTTCCTCGGCTCCTACACGGACTCTTTTAGAATGACTCTCCATCTTCCTATGCCACTAAACTGTATTCAGTTTCACTCTTTGGTTTTTCTATTACTCGGACTTTAAGTTTGAATTTGCACCCTGCTGATGACTCTTACTTCTAGTATGTTTGCTGAGGTTGGGATCTCGAGCGGGAGTGGCGGTTGGCGCGGGTGGTTGTTTCACCCCTCCTATGTATTTTAAATCAGTTTCGTCTTGAGTCTTGCTCTTCGCCCTCGCTACCCTGGTTCGGAATCTCAGCCTCGCTTTACAATGTACTTCTTTGCTCATATTGCTTTTACACTGTACTTTTGTATTATCCGTTCTTGTATATTCTACATACGGGTAACTTCATAGTAACTTATCATTCTGTTATCCTCTCGAACCGGGGTCCATGCACCTGCTTCCTCACTTCTGTTACATTTCTAAGTACCACTTTGGTTCTGTTCAGGGGCTGTTGCATGGACTGCGGGGCTTTCATGTACTTTGCCTTTGTTCAAGCTACTTTACCATTGCTTTCTTGACCACGTATAGTATTTATTTCGTTTGTGAATCTCTACTTGTGCATTCTGTTACAAATGTACACCTCTCGAACCGGGGTCCATGCACCTGCTTCCTCACTTTTGTTACATTTCTAAGTCCCACCTTGGTTTTGTTCAGGGGCTGTTGCATGGACTACGGGGCGTTCATGTACTTTGCCTTCGTTCAAGCTACTTTACCATTGTTTTTTTCTCGACCACGTATAGTATTTATTTCGTTTGTGAATCTTACTTGTGCATTCTGTTATAAATGTACTCTCGAACCGGGGTCCATGCACCTGCTTCCTCACTTTGTTACATTTCTAAGTCCCACCTTGGTTTTGTTCAGGGGCTGTTGCATGGACTGCGGGGCGTTCATGTACTTTGCCTTCGTTCAAGCTACTTTACCATTGTTTTTTCTCGACCACGTATAGTATTTATTTCGTTTGTGAATCTTACTTGTGCATTCTGTTATAAATGTACTTTTCTGATGCCACAACCTTATTTGCATCATCTACACACGGGTAACTCCACACGTTATTAATCTTCTCGAACCGGGGTCCATGCACCTGCCTCCTCACTTTTATTACACTTCTAAATCCTACTTTCGTTTATGTTTAGGGGCTGTTGCATGGACTGCGGGGGTCGACTGCTGGACCTACTTATTTACCCGAACATGCGTACATGTACCTTGTCTTGGTTTAGGGTTTGCAAACCCTTACTTTGTGCATTCTTGTCACAAATGTACTTCTGACGCCACAATCTTATTTCTCTATTACATCACCATCATACTGTCATTTTGTTCTACATGTATATTTCCATCTTTGGTGGGCTCAGCGTTGGATAAGTTCATATGTGTGTATATTCCTTGTATAGCCTTTATTATTGCTTCACCCTTGACCTTCTCCGTCTGACTGATCCTTTTCGTTGTCACATCATCGTATAAAACACACCATTCCTGACACTTCGGGATTTACAGGAGTTAAGAACGCTGTATCAATTTGTTGCAAACCCTTACTTTGTGCATTCTCGCTACAAATGTACTTTCTGACGCCACAACCTTATTTCTTTATAAGATCACGATCATACTCTCATTTTGTCCTATATTTCCATCTATATGGTGGGCTCAGCGTTGGATAAGGTCATATGTGTGTAGTATATCCCTTGAATAGCCTTCATTATTGTTTCACCATTGACCTTCTCCGGCTGACTGATCCTTTTTGCTGTCACATCATCGTATAAAACACACCATTCCTGACACTTCGGGATTTACAGGAGTTAAGACCAATGTTGGGCGCTCGTCCTCCATTTATCGTTAACTTTTCGCTGTTCCTTTTATGTTTTCACTTGGCCACTTGCAACAGTTTATACACGTTTTCGTACATCGTACGATTCACACTTCATAATGATTTGGAAACACTTTCTTCCACTCGACGCTGTTACGCCAACACGTCCTATATTCCCTTTCGGCAACACATGGCTGAATATTCTTCTCTGTGTCACCGTAGTCATGAACCAGGTCTCATTACTTGATCTTTTGAATGAAAGCAATGATGTCACCACAACCGGTCAGGAACCATTGTCTTTTCTTTATGAGTCACCTTATGTTGATGATAATGCTCTTATACAAATTGGTAAACAAAACCCTAATAAATTCTTTGTACTTAGTATGAATTGTCAAAGCCTCAATGCTAAATTTAACGATATTATTCTTTATTTACAACACCTCAGTGATGAGGGATTTGAATTCAGTGCATTGTGCTTTCAAGAAACGTGGGTTGGTGACGACTCTGTGGGTACACTGTTCAATATTCCAGGTTATAATCTTATCCAGCAAAGCAGGTCAATCTCTACACATGGTGGGCTTGCAATTTATTTAAAAGAAAACCTTAAGTTCTCCGTCATTGAAACTCAACCCCATGCCTTATGGGAAAACCAATTCATTGAAGTTTTTGATCCAGGTGAAAACAAACGACTGATTCTTGGTAACTTGTACCGTCTCCCACGTCATCGAAATGATGATTACTACACCTTTATTAACGAATTTTCTTCACTTATATTGCAATTACAAAACACCAGCGCGGAACTGGTAATCGCAGGCGACACTAACATCGATTTACTTAAATATAAAGACAAACCAGCTTTTAACGAATTCTTAGAAACATTATTTACATACGCCTTATATCCAACTATCACTCATCCAACCAGAATTACACCTCACAGCGCTACTCTAATCGACAACTTTTTCTGTAAGTTTTCATCAAACTTTGCTTCTATTACCACTGGTATTCTAACTCATCGAATATCTGATCATCAGCCTTATTTTATTGGAATTAGTGGCCTCCTCCATAAACAAAAGAATGATCATAAAGTAATCGAATATAGGAAATTTACCACAGAGGCCATAAATAATTTTAGAAGGGATCTTGCCAATAAACTACCGCTCAACGAACACCTTAATATCGACATCAATACCGAATTCAACAAATTTCATGACATTCTCTGTGAAACTAAAGATGATAACTTTCCTCTGATCAAGGCAAAATTCAAGAAATATAAACATAAAAAATCACCTTGGATCACCAATGGACTAATTAAATCGATTAAAAAACGTGACATCCTTTACAAAAAGCTAAAAGCGACCCCTCGCGATTCACCTCACTATCAAATACGTACGACTCAACTAAGAAATTTTAATAAAGTTCTACGCCGATTAATCAATGCTACTAAAAGGAATCATTATGCCAATGTCCTTGAGAGAAACAAACACGACATGAAAAAAACCTGGTCTACTATCAATACCATCTTAAACAAGACAACAAAGACATCTCAATTTCCCAAATCTTTCCGGATAAATGAATCTAATGTCACTGACAAAACTACTATATCAAACGAATTTAACACCTTCCTGGCGAATGCAGGTTTTAACCTATCTGCCACTATTACTGACACAACAGCCAATTACCAAGACTACCTAAATGACCCTTTACCTAAATCCTTCGAATTTCAGATGGTCACCGAAGAAACCGTGAGAAAAACATTCGATCAGATTCAGTCAAAAAATAGCAGCGGGTGGGATGGCATATCTACAAAACTTTTGAAAGACTGTAAGGAGGAAATTGTTGAACCTCTAACTCGTATGATTAACCGTTCTCTTACTCAAGGTATATTCCCCAACAGGCTAAAAATAGCAAAAGTTATACCTCTGTTTAAAAAAGGTGATAACACAATTCTTAACAATTATCGTCCCATATCGCTGCTGCCTTCTATATCTAAAATATATGAAAAAATAATCCACGATCAATTGAGACGTTATTTTACTCAACATGATCTTTTGTATCCAAGCCAGTACGGTTTCAGACCCAAACATTCAACCGATCTTGCTGCTGCTGAACTCATTAATAGAGTAATAAAAACACTTGATGACGGTAATAAATCCCTAGCTATCTTTATGGACTTAAGCAAAGCATTTGACACCCTTGATCACAACATCTTACTAAGAAAATTAGAATACTATGGTTTGAATGAAAATGCCTTGAGCCTTCTCAACAGTTACCTTTCAAATCGGGAGCAATTTGTGGACTTCAGTGGTTCTGAGTCCGTCCGAGCACCAATCCGAACTGGTGTTCCCCAAGGATCCATTTTAGGCCCCCTTTTATTCATTATTTACATAAATGATTTACATCACGCCAGTCATATCTTCAATACCATTATGTTTGCCGACGATACAACCTTGGAATGCGAGCTCAATAAATTTGGATCTCAAAATAACATTGAGGAATTAAATCAGAGAATAAACTCAGAATTATTGAAAATTACAGATTGGCTCAAAGCTAATAAACTGTCCATTAACATCACAAAAACTAAATACATAATCTTCGAGTGTCCAGGTTCTAGACCTATTGATATATGCCCAAAGATCCACCAGAAACTAATTGACCGTGTTGAAGAATTTAATTTCCTAGGTTTAACTATTCATCAACATCTTCATTGGGCTTCTCATATTCGAATCATTTCCTTAAAGATTTCAAGGGCGATAGGAATTTTAAACCACATCAAATACCTTGTTCCTCTTAAGACCTTAATCACTGTATATCATGCCCTCATCACACCTCATCTTAACTTTCATTTGCTGTCTTGGGGCTATGGCTTCAAAAACATTTACAAATTACAAAAGAAAGCTATTCGTATAATTACACATAGTCATTTCATAGCTCATACAGAACCCTTGTTCAAGGAACTTAAGATCCTCAAACTACCAGACTTGCATTCATTCATTCAAATGAAATTCCTTTACAAATTTTTTCACAGTGACTTGCCAAATTACATGTACTTTATGCACAATTCCTTCTTAACGAACAATCAAATTCACCATCACAATACTAGAAACAGACAAAACCTGGTGTCACCTTTTTGTAGACATACCTTTGCAAAAAACAGACCACTCTACAGTGCTGTCAACATTTTTAACTCATTGCCTCCAATAGTGTCTGATAAAATTTTTACTCACAGTTTTCATGGTTTCACTACATATTACAAAAATTACTTATTAGAACTGTACAATTCCATCTGCACTGTACAAGATTGTTATGTTTACAATAGTGTCTGATAAAATTTATACTCACAGTTTTCATGGTTTCACTACATATTACAAAAATTACTTATTAGAACTGTACAATTCCATCTGCTCTGTACAAGATTGTTATGTTTGCACTCGTGTATAATTACTTGGCTTTGTAATTCTATTCTGTCGAACATCATTGCTCTAATTGTATCTTGTATCTATCTAAGTATTTTAGTTTGCATATCTATCTATGTATCTCATTTTGCACTACTTTATTTACATTTATTATTTTGTCTTGGGGCAAAGCCGTAAGCGATCCTATTAGGATCTTGGCTTTGTCCCTGACCACAATTCTTCCCATGTGTATGAAATTTTTGTTACCGTACTGTTTGTGTTGGCCAAAATAAATATCAAATATCAAATATCAAATATCATGCCCTGGCAAACCTGAACAATTGAAAAGCTGTGGCTCAACTTGAGTTCAAGATAATCTTCTTTGGTGCATACGGCCCTAAAGATCCTTCAGCGCCTCCGCTGCAGCTGCAGTTTGAGTACTGCATGCGAATATAAGCGATCGGTCAACACAATAATAAATTGGTTGATGTACATGGTCTCCCAAGCAACATTCTAACCGTGCCATGATGGTCGCCGTGGATATCCCAATCATCCGGATTATCTGATAATTCATCGGTGCGAGAGGGCAAAGAGGGGACGATGTCTGACCTTAGATGTCATTTAGCAGTCCACAGTCGTATTGGCTGCTGTTTGTGTGATGAAATACCATGCCTGCATGCGTGGGGTGTATAGTAAGGAGTTACTTTGTAGTATTTCCTCTTTCCTGATTCCGATGTATGACCACAAAGGAATCAAACATTGTCACGCAACCGACGGACAATTTGGAGGGTTGATCACTGGAGGATCACAGGAATTCCGCCAACATGGCCTGGTCAGCAGGGTAAAGCACGAAGAGTGCTTTCAAGACACCGGCGAGGAAACGACCTGAACGACTGGATTTTGGCATATGCAAAGAGTTTATTAAGGGCTGAATTTTTATACAAAATTGGCGATAAACACCACGTCAACATACCAGAAAATGACAAGATATTACGACTTTAATATTATTGAAAGCCAGGAAAGATGACATAAAAATTAACACTTCCTATTGAAACCCGTAGAATTCAATTTTCTAAACTTAGTTAATAATAGGAAAGCTAGGCCCTGTCACAAAGTTACATTACAAGTTAAATCACGCGGGCCAAGTCACGCGGACCAAACCAAATGACCTAACACGTCATCATAACATTCGGATGCACTCGGGTAGAGCAAGGTGAACTGACCAAAGGGGTAAACCAGTTCAACAACATTCTCCCCCCTATTGGAGGAACTCCAATAAGATTCTTACAGGACTTTACACATCAACGTTTACGTCAGTAAATTAAACCTTTCAGACTATTACAGTATTAAATAAGGTACTTAAGATGGCAAGATGGCAAAGTAGTATTAGGTACAGTAGATCAAAGTTCTAAACCAGACCGTCCAATAAGCAGAAGCTATTATTACTATATAATATTAGGATAAACGTTATCTTAGTGAAATTGATCTCGTACATAATTGATCAAACTATTACGTATACTGTGCAACCATAACATATCAAGTTAAGCTTTTACACATTACCCGAGAGACACCACGTCTGGACACCCTCCTGGTTTTGAACCTCAAAGCTCGCGACACCAATTAATGAAACCTCTGCAACGAAGCAGATATAAATATTAGGAATAAATGAACAACGAGGTAAAGAACCAGGAACCATCCAAACGCAGTCCCTTTTCAGAAAATCTATGATCTCTAATACACCGAGATCAGACTACATCATTAAGTGAACACACTGTAACATGGGCAGAGCACGTCGTACACCCAGTTACACAAAGACAATTTAACGGCAACATGGGCAGAGCACGTCGTACACCCAGTTACCGTCACTAAACACTTCCGATAGAATCTCACAGATCCAGACGCACCCTCCGTCGAACCACACGTCCAGAACGAGTCGTCACACGAGCCATTTCAGAATTATCACCACGGTTGACAATCTCCGTCTCCGGAACAGAATTTCCCTGAGAAACATCACTTGAAGGAAAGGAGCTCCCCCCGTGTCTCGATTCGCTAGAAGGAGTAGATACATTAGTAGGCATATCAATAATTGGAGAAGAGGATTTCTCCTCAGCCTCCAAGTCACATGAATGAGTCGGTACATTGGTAGTAGCGACAGGCCCACCGTCGTTCCTGACGCTTCCACCCATTGACAGGCAACGTTCACTACAGATTTCGAGACTATGAAGTCTCTGAACCGCTCTGGTTACCACTCCCCTGGATGTTCTCAGAGTTACACTACGGACAACCCCGTCTTTGCCAGGGTGAAGTGCAACGACAACTGCCAAAGGCCACTGTAAGCGCTTCAAATGATCCTCACGAATGAGAACAATGGAACCAACATGAGTTCTCAGAGTTACACTACGGACAACCCCGTCTTTGCCAGGGTGAACTGCAACGACAACTGCCAAAGGCCACTGTAAGCGCTTCAAATGATCCTCACGAATGAGAACAATGGAACCAACATGCAAGGCACCTCGATGACAAAACCTGTGCAACGCTTGCGGCAAACTACGGAGATATTGATCACTCCAAATCTTCCAAAACTGTTGGAGATGGAGGTTCCTGACCACTTGTCTATCACTCAAACCAGATGCAGTGACCTCGAGCTGTAGCGAGTCGGACAACTCCACGACTTCAGGTTGAAAGCTAGAACTTCTTCCAATTAAGAAATTGGAAAGGAGTCAAAGGGTTGCCCGACTCGAGTGTGTCACCTACAAAGGTCAAAGGGCGCGAGTTGATGCAGGCCTCTATCTCCAACAGACTTGTTTCCAACTCCGCACGGGTGAGGGAGCCATTTCCCACACTCTTCTTCAAACAGGATTTCACGGAACGGACTAACCTCTCGTAAAAACCGCCCCACCAGGGACTTCTAGGAACTATAAACCGCCACTTTGGCGTCAGGTGGCCATAAATCTCAGCAAGCTTATACTTCGCACTCAGGAAGGTCTTGGCGTTATCTGAAGTGACATTGGACGGAAGCCCACGCCTCGCTACGAACCTGCGGAATGCCAAAACAAAGTCAGCCAAATTCAATGAACTCGTAAGTTCCAGGTGAACAGCACGTATCACAGCACAAGTATGCAACAGGATGTACAATTTCTCTCTTGGTGAGTCACAACAGTACAAAGGCCCAGCATAATCCAGGCCTACAACTGAGAAAGGCGAGGCTTGAGTCACCCTTGCTGCAGGCAATGGCGCAACAGGACGATTACAAGGAGGGGCATCCTGTCTCTGGCAGGGGGCGCATTCCCTCTTAACCGCCCTTGCCAACTTCCTTAAACCAACTATCCAATAACAACATCTAACGGAACGAGCGTGTCTACTCCAGCATGTTTCATCAACTTATGCTGAAATCTTACCAACAGTTTGGTCAGATGATGGGATGGAAGTATGATTGGATGCTTCTCGTCAAATGGTAGAGCAGTCTGTTGCAATCGACCCTGAACTCTCAACATCCCATCATCTGCCAAGAAAGGAGTCAAGGAGGCAATGGATGAAGACTTGGGTACCGCCTTTCCCCCAGCCAAGGCAGAACGTTCCTCTGGGTAAGCCCAACTTTGAAGACACAAGAAAAGCTTCCTCTTAGCATCAGTTAACTCCTCCAGCGAAAGTGCTCCCAATGAGCGGACAGACACCTTGGCTTTCAAATTCCGAATGAACCTAATGACGTAGGCAACAACACGCAAGGCCTTATCAAATGAGCTCCACCTTTCAACCGGAAAGATGAACTCTGGTTTCTCTGAGACAACTGTAAGACTAGAATTTAGCTCCTCAAATACTGGTTCCACCAAGAGCCTATCTTCATCACATTTACTCGCCCCCACTATCAACCAAGAAGGGCCGTTCAGCCAGAGAGAACTATTCATCAACTCCGAGGCAGCTACACCTCGAGACACAAGGTCTGCAGGGTTATCAGAACCCTCCACATGAGACCAACTAGCAGGATTTGTTAATTCCTGGCTTTCACTAATCCTGTTACCAACAAATGCTTTGAACTTAGCAGGACTACTCTTGATCCAAGCTAAAACGATAGTGGAATCAGACCAACAGTGGCAACGGACCTCATCAGAACTGACCTTCAAAGCCTTCAAAACAAAATCCAAGAGTCGCGCTCCCAAAAGGGCGGCCAACAGTTCTAACCTAGGTAAGGTAACACGTTTCAAGGGCGACACTTTAGCCTTGGAGGTCACGAAGGATACTCGAAAGTTTCCATCTTTGTCCACAGTTTTCAGATATACAACAGCCCCGTACGCCTTTTCCGAGGCATCACAGAACATGTGGACTTCCAAGGAGTTAATCGACTCCTTCCAAACAGTGTCGGGGAAATAACACCTGTCAATTCTCCATGATTTCAGGACTTCCAAGCCTTTCAACCAAGAATGGAACCGAATTCCGAAATCCTCAGGAAGTTCAGTGTCCCAGTCGAGGCCAAGACACCAAACATCCTGGAACAGAATCTTACCAACGATGGTGTATGGACACATGAATCCCAATGGGTCAAAAAGTCTCGATACGTAGCTCAGAACCGTTCGTTTGCTGCAAAACAAATCGGAGATTTGAGGACCAATGAGACCATCAAAGGCAAAACAATCTTCTGCAAACAACCAGCGCATTCCCAAAACCTTAGCAGAGGCGTCATCTGGGCATTTGGAAGCAAACTCGTGGCAAAATTTCTCAGACAAGGTCTTACCATTAGAATGACCTTTGGTCAAATGCATTCCTGCCTCAGACATGATAGAAGAACCTTCTCCAAACAAGGCACAACACTCGAGTTCGGAATCATCGCCAGATAACCAATCATCAGCGTAGGTGTTCTCCCTTAGTTCCTCCACTGCTCTGGAATTAGGATAAGAATTCACGTGATGACGAATGGTGGCATTCAAAAGGAAGGGACTACTCTTATTGCCAAAGGGAACTCTTACAAAACGCATTGTGCGAATGTTGCCATTAACATCCCAGAGAAACCTATGCACGTCTTGATCTTCACGTCTCAGCCTAATCTGTAGAAAGGCCTTGGAAACATCCGAAACCATTGCAACTTGCCACCTCCTGAATCGAATCAGGATCTCTACCAAACTCGGTAGAAGTGCAGGGCCAGCTTCCAGACAGTCATTTAGGGAAACTGAGTTGTACCCTACCGCTGAAGCATCAAAGACTGGGCGAACCTTTGTACTAAGACTCGCCTCCCTGATCACCGGACGGTGAGGAAGGTAGAAGATGGGATGTGGACCTGTAAGTTCTGAAAGAGGAACTTCTTCAATAAAACCTAACTGCTCATATTCGACGAAAACCGAGTCGTATTTCGCCTTCAGGTGTTCATCTCTATTGAGACGTCGTGAAAGATATTCAAGTCGCTTCCTCGCCAATGCTTCATTGTTCAATAATATGCCAGGTCGAATCTCTTTCTTCCAAGGCAGTGACACCTCGTACCTACCATCAACCTTTTGAATCGATTTCTCAAATTCAGCCAGCACAGGATCACAAGGATCTTTCTCAGCTTTAGTGATCCCGATGCCTTCAAGATCCCAGAAGCTTTTCAGAGTAGATTCTGGAATGGAATCAACACATATCAACTGATGAGACAGAGTAGAAACAGGTTGAACGTGATTGCTACGTGTAGACTTGAAAGACCCAGACAGTACCCAGCCAAATACTGTTTCTTGAGCCACAGGGCCATCACGATGTCTTTTCAGATCAGTCCTTATCAAGTCCTAGAAAGAATCTCGACCAATAAGAATGTCAATCGACTTCTCACCTTCCAAGACTTGAGCGTCAGAAAATTCAATACCTACGAAGGACGTCAAGAGATCATATGGCACCTTGGTTCTTTGCAACGGTGTACAAATGACGGGAACTTCAATGGCTTCAACACATTCAGTTACAGGAAGACAGTTGCAAGTTATAGACATTATGCACTTGATCCTTCGAGGAAACAACACCTCCAAAGGATGCAAAGGAGATGGGCTCAGAACAGACCCAGTTTGGTCCCACAGCTTTTACAAGTTTACTGCTAACATAGGAGCGATCTGATCCACTGTCAAATAACAAGGTAGCTTCAGTTACGCCAGACTGCCCAGTAACTTTAACTCTAGTAATGGGCAGTATGGTACACAATCGTTGACTCCCCTTGTCAGTTACATGCGAGGACATAACGCCCACGTCCGGAGATTCAGGCGCGGTTTGGACCATTGGCTCACCACTATGCACTGTCTGAACTGTAGTAGGAGAATCAACAAGATTATCACNGGTCTGAACCGCCGTAGGAGAATCAACAAGATTGTCACCAGTAGCATTGGACTCAAATGAAGATGGTACAGAAAGCTCCTTCGGCGAAGCACTGTCACGATTATCACAAATCAAAGCATGATGGTTATTACCACATTTGCTACACTTAGCAGAACAAGTACGAGCAAAATGCTTGCCCAGACACTTGAAACACAATTTTGTCTTACGAATTCGATCTTTACGTTCTGACTTTGATACTCTTGTTAAATTCCAGCATTTGAAAGTCTGGTGCGGCTTCCCACACAAATTGCATGATTCAGGTGCAGATGATGACTGAAGTGCCGCGGCAGTGGGTGTGGAACGAACCACAGCTTTCTTTTCACTAGCAGCGGGTTTAATATCTCTAAATGACTCGGCATAATTTTCATGTCTCCTGATCTCAGTTTTCAGAAATTCTAATAGGAAAGCCAAGTCATCTTCATGGCCCTCTCCCGTTCTCGCCCATTCTAGTCGCACATCAGTAGGCAAACTAGACAGTATGACTGGCGTAAGGAAAACGCCATACTGTTTACCAGCAATTTCCAGATTCTCAAGACTTTTGACATGCATCTGCAACTCGTCGTACAATTTGGACAAATGTGAAGCACGCGCCTGCTTAACTGTGTTGTTCAAACCTAATTTAAGCAAACTCTGAATGTGAGTAAACACAATTTCTTCACGTCTACCAAACCTGTCCTCCAACATCTGTCTAGCAGTTGCATAGTGTTCCGCAGTAACCGTGAATCCCGCGATAGCCGCACGAGCGTCGCCTTCTAATGAAGAGTCTAGATACGTAAAATTTAGTAATGTCAGGCAAGTTCGTTTCATGAACAAGAACCCTAAACTTATCCCAGAATGTCTGCCATTCCATAACATTTCCACTAAACTTTGGTACTTCTATTTTGGGTAGCCGAGCGTTACGTACGGAAGAACCACCTCCTACCGACTCAGAAGTGGCCTCCAAATCGGAACTTTCCGATTTCACACCGTCGGACTGCTGCCGCGCAGCCAGCTTATCACGTAGTCGAATCGCGTCGATTCTCACACAAGAGGCAGTGTCTAAATAAGACCCAACGTCTTTAATAGACCGTTCTAAATCTTCGGTGTTCGTAAAACACATTTCGACCTCACCTTGTGCGTGTTCGAACCGTTTGAGTCGCTGATCCAACTCACGGATCCCTTCGTCGAGCACCGCATCGTCGATTCCTTTGCCGCCATCTGCCAAGGCGTTCTTGAGGTGGTTTACGGCACGTGTGAGCCAACCTTTCGAACCGGACCGCCGCTTGACTGCGTCCTCCATCACAGGCCCTCCGCTACGACAGGGTAACACGTTCCCGGGTTTCGGCACCAAAAATTGTCACGCAACTGACGGACAATTTGGAGGGAAGGCAGAGTAAACCACGGAGAGTGCTCATCAAACAGCGGCGAGGAAACGACTTGAACGACGAAGTTTTGGCATATGCAAAGAGTTTTATAAAGGGCTGAGTTTTTATACAAAATTGGCGATAAACACCACGTCTACATACCAGAAAATGACAATATATTACGACTTGAACATTACTTTCAAATCCAGGAAAGATAACATGAAAATAACACTCCCTATTGAAACCTAAGGAATTCTAGTTTCTAAACTTACTAGGAATTTAGTTAATAATAGGAAAGCTAGGCTCTGTCACAAAGTTACGTTACAAGTTAAATCACGCGGGCCAAATCACGCGGACCAAACCAAATGACCTAACACGTCATCATAGCATTCAGGTGCACTCGGGTAAAGTAAGGTGAACTGCATGACCAAAGGGGTAAACCAGTTCAGCAACACTCCTGTTTCGAATTATGTTCCCCATCAGCGTAGCGATATACGAGTACTCCTTTGGGGCCTTCACAGGGCCACTGCCCTGTGACTTTCGAAAACCTTGCACGATGCCTGAAAGCAGAATTACATGTACAGCAAACTACAGGCACTGCCGTACTACCGGTATTCAACCAAATTTGTGTCAAGAGTAAAAAATTCAAGTTAGACACATGTACCGTCCTAGAAGGGTTTTTATTATCGAAGTGGCTATTCATCAAGCCGGGCTCTATGAACAGTTCGCAAAATTTGGCTTAAACGTCGAGCTATCCTAATTAATATTCATGTATGTGACCTAAGTCAAATTCGATATTGGCCAATCAGATTCGTCTTGTAAAATTGGAGGCAAAAATGGCGGATTCGATTTCGGGCGCAATGGCGTCTAGTTCCTTCGAAAAGTTGAGAGAAGGAGCTACGTATGGATCATTCGCCGATTTTCAAAAGGCTCTTCGTGAATATGAAGATGAACATTTTTGTGTTTTTATAAAAAAGAGTAGTAGGAGTGTTGCGTTGGCAAACAAACGGCTTAAACAACCGCCGCCTCCCGCCGAATCAAACCAACCAGCAGCAGATGCACAAGGCCAATGTAGGTCTGTGCCCCCCGAGTACACGGATGAGCTGAAGTACTCGTACATCCGTTACGTGTGTAAGCACAGTGGGACGCACAAGACAACAAGCGAGGGGAAGAGACCAAATCAATCGTAAATAAACAAAATATTACTACTAGGGGGCCTAGCAGGCTAGGGGGCCTAGGCGGCCTACCTACCGGTAGGCCTACCGGTACCAGCCCAGGCAGGGTACGGGACTAGGCCTACGGCGGTAGGCCTAGGCTAGCACTAGCTAGCTAGCTCCTTGGACTAGGTCGTAGGAGCCTATAGTCTGTAGTAGACTTGTATAATCATCACATGACATGCATGACATGATCATCATCATCAATCAGTCTAGCCTGGTCAGTCAGACAGACTAGGCTATATATAGCCTAGAGGGCCCATCGGCGGCTCAAGTAGCTAGGCTGGCGGGCCAAGTCAGTCGTGGCTTGGAGGAATTATAGGCCTACTGTCAGTATAATTCCTCCAAGGTCGTGGGAAGTGCACCGAGTGTGTAGGCCTATGCCTAGGCTAGGCCTGTATACACGGAATAGGGCCTAGGCCTAAACGGCAATGTATGTAGATGTGTCACTTCCCATGGCTTGGCCCGCTAGGCCTAGGTAGGCCTATACCACACTTGACCTGGGCCCATCATCATGATCGGATGACATCATAGTCAAAGTCATAGACATCGTTGATGTAGCGTAGCGTAGACTGGTACTAAAATAGGTACGCCTAGGCCTAGACTACCTGGCTTAGGCCTATACGTAACGTTAATCATGCTAGGCCTACATGTACCGGTAGTATACATGTAGGGTGGGCCTACAGTAGCCTACCCCTATTAAGTCCTACATGTAGGCCTACCTCCTAGGCCCTGTGATTAGTGATTAGCCTAGTTAAACGGAAAGGCCTGCCGTAACAGGCCTTCTGTTTTGAGGCGAGCGAAAAAGTGCAAGAGCGACAAGAGGATGGGCAATGTCACGGGGGAGATGGATATCATGGATCCGGGGCGCCCGCCGGCACATGCAACAAACAAACAAACAAACTTCTGTGACAATTCACAAAGACATGATCTAATAAAGCTTTGCACTAAAAATACGGATGAAATGAACATTGCTTCATGTAGTACAGGACATCCACTCCAGTATCAGCTGGGCCTACAATGGCCAACATGTAGATGGAGGCCCATTCCTTGTTACTACTTTGGGTGATCATGATTTAATTAGTTTAAAATGTCGAATATCAAGTACCGGTAGGCCTAATGTGATCAAACTTTTAAGCAAAGTTTGATAATGCCGGTAGGCCTACCCTTCACTGTGCCTGGTGGCGGGGTCATCATTTAGTCAGTAGGCCTATGTAGCCTACATGTACTTAGGCTAGTATTAGTATGGTACTGACAGGCTAGTAGCTAGGGTACAATGTAGTTAGGGCCAAAAATAACTACTGTAACGTTACTTACATGTAGTATGGTATCATTGTATTGTTGGCATACCGTAGATAGTATAGTACTAGGCCTACGTGTACATGTACCCCGGGAGTTCTACATGTACATTGTACATGTACATGGCACCCTTCATGTAATATAGACTCTTGTCGACCCGTTTGGCAAGGTTGTTCTTGCTAATGTTTGTCTCTAGCCTGAAAATAGTGGTTTTAGGCACCTGGCAAAGTGGCAGTCAGAGTTTGTTTTGTGGCAGACACTGGGGCCCATATTTTCAAAGCTGTTTTAACGCTAAAATGCATTTTAGTCCAGCACTCGCCTGCCTATAAGCATGCAAGTGCTGGACTAAAATGCATTTTAGCGTTGAAACAGCTTTGAATGAAAATATGGGCCTTGGGATTTACTGCTTGACATGTAATGGATTGTCTATGTACAGACTTGGAATTGCCTAGTGCCTGACAAATGACACTTTGGCGCCGGAGAGTGTCCTTCTCCACCCACTTATTCTCAGGCTTTTTTGCCAGCAGGACCTGGGCTTGTTGCTTGGTGTCATGGATATACATTATTGACATCATTGCAATGGGGATCCTAACTCGACAGAGGGCAGCACACCGAAACCCGGTACTAATTAATAGGCTACAATGGACGCCTTTTGTGTGGGAAATTGATCAGGACCAGGATTTCAGTTTCATTTCAATAGTTTTAACCACTAGTGACACCTATTGGTCGGCTAGGGCCCTCATTGCACATGATAATAATATTGCTCTTGTATTGTTGATTGAATTTCTTCACTCTTCCTTCCAGGACCTTCAAAATGGACTGTCCATCATCAATTTTTGTCACGGCTGATCGAATTGCGAATCGACTGGTGGTAAATACACTGAGGGGACGTCACAATCATACAATAAATAGCGATGTATATATGAATTATCCAAAGAACCGTCGTGTAGATGAGGCTATGAAGAATATTGGACGTGTCATGTACAACCTGAAAGTGCCAGCAGGGACTTTCAGAGATACATTAAGAGAACTATCTGGGAAGAAATTCACTGCATCAGATATCAAGAATCTGAAAACGAAATTGCGATTAGATCAATCGGACAGTGGTTCCAGTTTGAACATTCTTGTGACGGAACTTGAGAGGATACTGGGTGAATACCCAGATGCGTTCATTCGCCTTTGTGTCAATGAATCGGGCCTAATTGAGGCAGTGTTTTTACAGTTGCCTTTTATGAGGGAAAGTTATGTCAAGTTCCCTGAAGTTTGTCTTCTTGACGCGACTTACAGGGTGAACGAAAATAGGATGCCCTTATTCACAATAATGGTGGAAGATGGGCATGGCTACAGCATCCCTGCAGCACATTTTCTCGTGTCGTCAGAGGATCAGGCACATATTGATCAGTGCTTTGAACTTTTTAAGCAGTCAGTGCCAGAAGGAACGCTCGCCAAGACAAGAACTTTTCTAATTGACAAGGACATGAAAGAAGTGAACTGTATCAAAAAGTTCTTCCCCTCTGCTGCAATACAGTATTGCCTTTTTCATGTGTTGAAATGTTTTCGGAGAGACACTGCAGACATTACTAGCAATAAAGAAGAGGTGCGAAAGGTGCTGGAGAAAATGGCATATTGCAGCAGTGAACAGCAATATGATGAATTCTATGGCAAACTTAAGGAGTTGGCTCCTGATACATTTCTTGATAAGTTTTCGAAGAATTGGGATTCATGCAAGAAAATGTGGAGCTTCTGTTGGAGAAGGAGGGAACTCAACCTGGGCAACAGGACAACAAATCGATTGGAGTCCTTCCATCAAAAGCTAAAGATAAATTTGAATAGCTCCAAAACACTGGCAGAATGCATTCATGAACTGTTTCGCCTAGCCAAAGCAAAAGAGTCTCAAGTTAATGGCCAGAACATTCTTGCATCGTGCTCTGTCTCCTACAATGTCAGTGAACTGTCAGCCGAGGGCCGCGCCATACATGAAACATGCACTCCATATGCTTCCAATTTGGTAATATCTCAGCTGAGAAAGATGCGGAGCATGCACGTATCCTTTAAGTGTATGCCGGTGGAAAATGGCTTCTCCGTTCAGGCAGCAAGTGGAGGAACAATTTTCAATATTTGCCATCAGTTAAAAACATGTAGCTGCCACTTCTATGTCAACCATGGTTTGCCGTGTTGCCATGTCTTCTTTGCCAGAAAGGTTGAAGGAAGTGAATTGTTTTCTCCGAACCTGGTTTCTGAGCGATGGACAAAGAATTTCCAGTCTACACCTTTGAGAGTGCCTTTGCCTGCTTCATGTTCATTACCAATGGCAACAGAGTGTGTGACAGTTAATGTTCAGCCAACCACTAGTAAACCAAGAAGGACTTTAGATAGATGCCAAAAATACAAGCAAGCGTTGAATGCTGGGAAGGAATTGGCTGCGGTTATGTGCGAACATGGGCAAGATATGTTCAACAAATATATTTGCGCCCTCAAAGAATTCACTTCTTTCGTTCTAAATGGAAAGGACATTGAAGTTATTGATGCAGATGTGGTAGATGCAGGTTGTGCATGTAAGGTCAGTGAAGCTATGCGTGAAGAAGATGATGAGGTGCAGCTTTCCGCCCCTGACATCAGTTGTTACACAGATGGCAATACCAATACTGCTGTTAATGGAGTAGATCTCAATAATAACAGGGTCTCCAAATCTGATGGGAACTTGGATTTAGAAGATGAAACTGGTCATCCTGCTGGAAGAAAATCAGCTGCACAACTGCTGCTCGATGAGGAAGATGAAATAAGACAAGTGAGCGAGATGCCAGAACTAACCTTCTACGGCAAATGTGATGATTTTGACTCGGTGATACACGCGGATGATGATCACCTCCCTGACCTGGCTTCAACTCCATGCACAAGGACTGAAGACAATTCTTGTCTTTCAGCTACAGTTTCTGTGAATGAATTCAAGTTGCTCCTTGATAAACTACATCTTGTTGAGAAGCCAAGAGTTCGGGGAAGGCCAAAAGGAAAGACTCAGTCTGTCACTGGAGTTAAAAAGAATTGCGAAAGGAAGAAAGGAAAGAAAAGTGAAACGAATGATGGAAAGATAGGCAAAGGGAGTGGTGGAAAGAAAGATAACAGAAAGAAAAGTGTCAAGAATAATGGAAAGGACAGTGACAAGATTGATGAAAAGGAAAGTGAAAAGAACAATGGAAAGGAAAGTGAGGGGAAGAAGAATGGGAAGAACAACGGCGGAAAGAAAAGTGAGGACAAGAAAAAGAAAGAGAAAGGAAAGAAAAGTGAAAATAGTAATGGACAGAAAGATGGCAGGAAGAAGAATGGAAAGAAAAGAAAGGAAAATGAAGAAGATGAATTTCAGTCTCAGCCTAAGAAGAAAAAGGTTGATCCTGATGTAGTTGTTGTTGAGGACAATGACAGCATGGCTAGTAAGCAAAAGCAAGATTCTGACATTTGGGAATTGTTCAAATGTGCAGTGATATGTTTCCTGGAAGGTATACCCGATGCAGAAATGTTGCAATGCCTTGACTTTCTTAAGGATGTAAAAGTGAAACGTGCACGTGACACTGCTGATAGATATCTCCTCAGTTTGAAAGACCCAGTTCATTCCTTCACTAGCTATGCTACACTCCATCATGAAGAGGAAATGGATGTTGTGCAACAGTTTCTGTTCTCAGGGAAGTGGAGATCAAGGTTTGTTTCTCTTGCACCAGGAGTGTTAGATGACCTCATCCTTGCATGCAGTGTGCTAGCCAGGGCTTACGCACTGCAAGTAATGCCATCATCGATTCTTGGAACTGTGCTTGCGGTCCCTCATCACATGAAGGACTGTGAAGTCTACCTGAAAAAAGCAGATGAAGTCAACATTCGTAGTAAGACAACCAAGCTTGTGATTGGCAACTACACCATGAGATTTACGGATTTCCAAGCCCTGGGAGCTGAAAGCTGCTTAACTGATTCGGTAAGTAATGTAGTGAAAAATTATTTCTTCTGAATGAAATTCATTATTCGAGGGGGGGGGGGGGCAATGTTAAGTGGTCCATATCCAACATAGGGAAATATGTCCTCTTGTGTCAGTTTCAATATTGGGTGATTTCAAAGTTGGTGTTAACACGGTGTTTACAATGCATTAAAACATTGCAAACACCGTGTTAACACCAACTTTGAAATCACCCATTGTCTGTCTTATGAAATCTGAAACAGAACAGGTCACATCTGGGGTCAAACATTACATGTCAAAGGAAGAAAATGCAACTCGTCCTAAACTGGTTACAATGTTATTCATCCATGCCATTGCCTACATGTACATGTATGCAGTAACCTAACATTTATTGTGTGTTTCAGGTTGTCCATGCTTTCCTAACTGTTCTTCTGAGGGAGTCAAATTCCAAGGTGGAAAACACAGCGCTCATGTTACCAAGCTATTTGGGAACTAAGTGGGAGAAGAATGATGTTCATTCCTGGCTTTATGAACATGTAAGTGTCTTGTTGCATTTCGACCGACTGCACAATTGAAGTACTGTAATGCCATATGAAGCACATGGTGCCATCTATAACATCATGGATCATGCCCTATTTGACAGTACATTTCCTGCTTTTTGGCCCTTCCCCCTGTGAACAGACAAAGGATAATTTAGTACATAAACCATGCCATGTAGTATGTACTATGTTATCTTGAGTATCAAATCTATTTGATGTGTCTCAATGCACATTTGAAATTGACTTGTGATAATCAGTTTAACAGTGTGAAAATGCAAATTCATCTCATCTTATCTGTTGTAGGTTGATGTCGAGAAGTTCAGATGGGTATTCCTGCCTATTTGCACCAACAGTCATTGGATTCTGTTGGTTGCTGATGTCGAAGGGTCATCAGTTGGGATAGTCAATTCACTTCCATGGCCAAGTGACCGTACTGATGTCTTCTTGTCGAGCTGGATGTAAGTAAACACAATCCTCTTTCTCCCAAAATGACTCTTCTTAGTGCCTGTACATATTATACAGGTCGGATATAATTCTCTGAAGTCTGTGCTGTTCCTCCTGTAATCTAAGGTGATGCTTAATATCGCAGGGTATCCGGAAATTCCTTGAGGCATTATTGCACATAGTTCTTTGGATGATGGCACTCAAAGTTTTTAAAACTAAGTTTAAAACTGAGTTTCTATGGACGTTTCGCCCACCTTTTCAGTTTTAAACTTTGTTTTAAACTTTGTTTTAAGTTTTAAACTTTGTTTTAAAAACTTTGAGTGCCATCATCCAAAGAACTACTTGCAAGTGGGTTTCCAGAAAAGGTTACATGTACATGTCCACAGTCATGATTTTGCTCTGGTTCATCTGTGTCACCCATTTCCACATCATTTTATTGTCATTACTTTTCTCTTTACAGAAAATTCATGCTTGCCCGTGGTGATACCAGGCCGTGGAAAACGAAAACCTATGACTGCAGTGTGCAGGAAGATTACATCAGTTGTGGAGTATTCATATTGATGGTGTGTAGATGCCAGTAGTACATCATTGGTTTCCTCCAGCCTTGAAGGCAACTGCTGACAAGGCAAATTCATTGTATTACAATAGGCCTACCCTGTGATAAGTAAATGTAATACTCCTTACTATGTTTCCCTTGGCATGACCTTGACAAAATCCTAAGGAAATTATTGAAAATGTTTAATTGCATCTGACCAGGACAACAGTTTGGAAACATTGTGTCAACATCTGAGGAGAGGAAGTGTCTGCTTCATGTAATGGAAATACATGTAGGTGATCTATGAATTGGCCTTGGCTTATTCATTGATTCTAAATACAAACAAGCACATGTTATTTCCCATACTGATCATTTCTTTCCTCTCTTGCAGGCTGCAGAAGCAATCTTATTGGATGTACCGCATCTGTCATGCGCCAGATTCATGTTCCTGTATATCGCAGATACATAACTGGCAAAATCCTGCATCATGCTCTCACGGATGTTCAGAAGAAATGTGAGCTTCCATTCTGCAAAATGGCTGAAAACGATGACCTGATACAGTGCAACGAGTGTGATCGCTGGTGCCATCTTTCTTGTTGTGAATTGGAACAGAGACCAACGAAATTTAGCTGTCTGTACTGTGTTTAGGTTGTTTTACACAATGCCTAGTGCAGCGGTGCTCATTACATGTATGTTAGCGTGGTGTGTAAGTGTCGCACTTAGACTTAAGGGGTTGTATTCATTAAGCGTTTCTATCTTTAGAACCGTCTTAGGCCGGTTCCAAGTATCGTCAAAAACTGTACTTGGAATCGGCCTACGACAGTTCTACGGATAGAACCGCTTTATGAATACGATCCAAGTAGTTCAATGAATATGGGCCTTGGGCCATGTTCTTGTACTGTCCACCAGTTTTGCTTGATTTTAGAAGAGTTTACATATTTTTTTATGAATTTTGATACAACTGTTTCGCAATATTTTTCAAATTTTATCCATAAATAATCAGGTTGGTTGCATAAATGACTGTCGGGATGTACTGTCCCCAGGTGGCGATGATGTGCATTGTGTTGTGTATCTGTCTGTACTTTAGATTACTGTAGCTTTAAAGTTGATGCCAGGCCATGTTTGGCTCTTTTGTTCTCTACTAGTCTTAAATAGTTTGCCAAGTACTTTATTTAATCAGGTTGGTTGGATAACGACTATCAGGATGTAACTGTGACGATGATGTGCATTGTATAGTTGATCGGTCTGTACTTTAGATTACATTACTGTACCTTTAAATACTTTAGATTACTGTAGCTTTAAAGTTGATGCCAGGCCATGTTTGGCTCTT
>NMRB01001203.1:145728-185072 GCA_002633025.1 Notospermus geniculatus
TGTAGTTCAAAATGGCCAGGGCATTTCAAAGATATTTGACATTTTTAGAAAACAGGACTCTGAAAATTTGGTGAGTGGACCTAGCCCTTAAAAGGGTTAATGAAAAGTGGCTCGAAATCTCGAATTTTTGATGCCAAAAATCTGACTAACTGCACATAAAACTGAGAAAATAGGCTCGACGGCCCTTTCGGATGCTTCCCGAGGAGCCCCAAGAACTCTCTCCCTCAATTTTGTGTGCAGTCAGTCAGATTTTTTCGTCCAAATTTCGGAATTTGGGGCGAGTCGCTTTGCATAGCCATTAGAGCTGTCGCCTGAACGGGGACAGTCTACAATGTTTCCTACTGTGCGTAACTAAAAGATCCATACCCCGTGGATGATCACGTGATCCAGTGTTCGGGGCGATGACGTCACGCCCCGTTTCCTGGGGGAAAAATGGCCACCCGTTACCGAAGCTGACAGCACTCTCTAGCGGTAGCTTCAGGAACCAAAATGTTATGTGTGGAACCAACCCTCTAAATGAAAGATCGTGAAAAATGAAACGGGAACAGTGAAAAGTGAAAACGTGAACTCTATGAAACGGCGGCCTAAAATGGTGGAATGTACGTGTACTCGTTCTTGGTTTTCCACCCCAGCGAGCCACCTGCTGTTGCTGGAGTATGCTCTGAACATTCGGCTTTATTTTCCAGACTTCAAGTGGAACATTCATCCTCTGGCCACTTTGTTTGATTCTACCTCTTTGGCGTCACGGGATCGACACGAACTGTTAACCAGCAACGAACCACGTGCAGGGCATGGCGTTGTGATCTGGCAAGATTTGCCCAACGTAGGAAAGTCAACATCCTCAGAATAGGTAAGACCATAAAGGAATCAACCATAAAGGTTTAACTGCGAACGATGAGCTTACTGAGGGATACACTTCCTCTGTTGCCACCAGATGTCTCTCACTGCCTGAATTTTGGCTTTACGTAATAGGCACGAGCTTCAACTTTTTTTGTGGTGAAGAGGTACATGAACCTGCCAACATGATGCTTTGAATTCCATTTCTGACGATAACTGAGCTATTTTCAGCACAATTAGTGTTCCATGTACAAATGTACGTCAGCCTATTCAAATGTACACCGATGACCCTGAACACACATCGTTCGTGGGGTTTTCATTAATTCAGGCCTTTTGTATCATAAGATCAACTAGTCGGAATTCAACAAAATTTGCAGTGAATATGCAGAAGGGTCTTGCCTATCACATGGAAACGTTAGAATGCAAATCTGTTGGGTTTCCCTCTTAGACCCTCGGTTACATATATGTAACACTCACTTTAGGGGGGTAGGGGATACCCACTATGAAACCAGTTAACAAAAGAACCCATTCAAACCCATTGTTACACTTATGTCAGTGATTGTCACACAGGCAGAGCCATCTGCACTTAGTTCTATGCACTACTCTGGCTAGGAGAGCTCTTCCAACATGGCAGCTCCCATGGTTGGCTGCAATGCAGATTTCATGCCAACAAAATCCCCTCACAGCCCAACCCCTAGATATGTATCAACCGGATTTACTGGACATTTGTGATAAGTATATACAGTACATCACATAGAAATGGTTGACTGTCTTGATTTTATCTTGCTGCCAAAATTGTAGATGACTTTTGATCGCTGTGACACTGATGTCACATCGGGTCTAAGTGACACCTGAAAAAATACAGGTATTTGTGTACATAATGTACAGTTTACATGTTTTGCTCTTAGTGATGTATTGTTCTTGGTTCCAGCATGTGTCACCATGCCAAATTCACAGTTAATGATGTCTTAGATGTCATCAATGAAATGGGGTTTGAAGGTCGTGACGTCGGCCTCGGCTTCACTTATAGGTGAATCTGCTCCAAATTATTCATTTTCAGATCAATCAGACACTCAGAAACTGATGAATTTAACCATTTTCCTGGAAATTTTAGTAGAATGACCAGTTTTGGTAGGGTAATGAGCACTTAGTGCCTAAAATGACATACCTGAAAAACACCGGTGCTGCCACCTGGTGTGTAGGGGGGTCACAACATATATCCTGTTGTATGATAAGACTGCCCTATTTGCACGAAGGGCAAATGAAGGGACCAAGTTCTCACAGTTCTGTATTATTCATCTTTGTTTCTGATTCAGTCTATTCAGTCTATGATAAGACTGCCCTATTTGCACGAAGGGCAAATGAAGGGACCAAGTTCTCACAGTTCTGTATTATTCATCTTTGTTTCTGATTCAGTCTATTAAAAATCATGTCACTTTGACCCGATGTGACATATACGTAACAGGGCCTAAAATGGTCCCCTCTGACCCGAAATAAATTCTGATGCTAAAATTGTGTTTGTTGGTGTCCATTTAACAAATCCTATGCAGGAAATAATTTTTGGAAAGCTAAAAGTATCCTTGGGTCTAAGAGGGTTAAAGGGATATTGTCCACATTTAGAAAATGCTAAATTTGTCAGTTGAACCTTTATGGTTGATTCCTTTATGGTAAGACACATCACATCAAATTCAATAAAGCCCCGAAAAATATTTTTCCCGAAGCTCCATCTCCCTTTCTCGGTGACTTCCCATTTCGCCAAATCCCATTTCGCCAAATCCCATTTTGCCAAATCCCATTTCGCCAAATTCCCATTTGGCCAAATTCCCAAATCGCCAAATTCCCATTTTGCCAAAATCCCATTTTGCCAAATTCCCAATGTGCCAAATTCCCATTTCGCCAAATTCCCGTTTCTAGTTTTTGACAAAAGTCCGTTTAAAGGGAGACATGCGAAAAATATTGCCCGGCGGGCACAAGTTGTCTTTGTTTTGATCAGCGCACAGCGCCTTCTGTTAATACGCGGTGACACTACGCTGTAGCACAGGCCCCTGGAGAACTATCAGTGAGTTTAGGGTGACTTCCCATTTCGCCAAATCCCATTTCGCCAAATCCCATTTTGCCAAATCCCATTTCGCCAAATTCCCATTTGGCCAAATTCCCAAATCGCCAAATTCCCATTTTGCCAAAATCCCATTTTGCCAAATTCCCAATGTGCCAAATTCCCATTTCGCCAAATTCCCGTTTCGCCAAATTCCCGCTTCGCCAAATTCCCATTTCGCCAAATTCCCATTTCGCCCAAAATTTACTTGACACCCCCTGTGTTCTTTCAAAATGAATCATTCGAAATATTAACAATTTTTGAAGCAGGGTCAGAAGTGTAACATATTACATGTAAGCGAATGGTATTCATTCCAAAGAATACTGATGTTATTTTCTAGGTAAATTCTTCAACGATAACGATTGCTTTTAATTTCAATTTTCTTTTGTTCTTCTGACATGCGTTGGGTTGTGTTTGCTCCCTTCATATACATGTATCTGCACTGACATAAGCGCATATATAGTCAAGGGAACAAACACTGCTAGAGTTGTGTAACCTTGGGCGTGGCACACTGCCCGTCCTTTTTGAAGGTGGAGACATAGGCCCCATCCCTTTCAAATCCTGAGTGAAACAGTTTGATAATCAAGGGCCTTATCCTAACCCTAACCCTGAAGTACTTTGCATTGGATCGGTCCATTAGATTAGGGGTTATAGCCTGAATAACAAATTTGGCGAAATGGGAATTTGGCCAAACGGGAATTTGGCCAAACGGGAATTTGGCCAAATGGGAATTTGGCCAAATGGGAATTTGGCAAATTGGGAATTTGGCAAAATGGGAATTTGGCGAATTGGGAATTTGGCGAAATGGGAATTTGGCAAAATGGGATTTGGCGAAATGGAACTTTTTTTGGCGAACTGGGAATTTGGCGAAATGGGAATGAACCCCCTTTCTCACTTTAAAGCAAATGGCTCGCGGGGTTTGTTTACATTTTTACAGTCATATGCAAAACCTGTGCAAATATGCGAAGGTAAAACACTGGGAACGAGGTTCCATTAAAAATTTGTTAAAATGGGTTAATGACGTTTTCAAATTCAGTCAGTCAAAATGTACATTTTGTGCAATTCACATTGATTTTGAAGCGGCAGATTTTGTAGAATACGCCTCCGAAGTTTGGCTGTCTAATGCATTTCCCATTAAACTAAAATCCTTCTTTCGCATTTTTCTCAAAATGACGCTTGATATTGAGGACCTGTCATGGCGCCCCAACTGAATGTAAACAAACACCGCGAGCCATTTCCGATACCGGTATTTAAAACGAATTGACAGGCATGGAAAATTGCCAGTGTCAATGGTGACGTCAAAAGCACTCTGCCGGGACCACTTATGTCCTATCATTTGGATTCACACTAGTCTGTTTTATGATGTGAATGCTCCCCTGTCATGGCAAAGTGACCAACCAAGACACTAAGGGCAACAGAAAAGGAGCTGCCCGAGTATGACACTCTGAAACTGAAATGGTCGGTTCCTAAATTGATCATTAACTAGTTTGACACTCGTGAGTATCAAATTAAATAGTTCTACTATTAAAATTTAATACTCAATTTTTATAAGGGGTGACACAGGTGCCAATAATATCACTCACTACACAGTGTCGCCGAATGGGTGAATGTCGTCCTGGGGTGACCCTAAATGTCACCCAGGATAAAACTGGGTGACCCTAAACGTCCCCCAGGACATGGCTGGGTGACGTTTAGACCCTAGACGTCACCCAGTTGGAAAATCGCGCCGTTTTAAAACCTGCCGCCGAGGTTGGTGATTGATGCTAGTGGAACGTCTGTCAAGTACCGAAGCCATCTTACAGCGTTGTGGAGACGAATCTATTGTATTAGCCTGCGGGGTATCAACTGATCGACGCACTCTCACCCCAGGCAATGCCCATGTAGCATTGCGCCATGTAATGGAATACATCAATGACCTAGGAAATAGGCCAGCGTGTACTTGCAGTAATAAATACGTGATTTACTGTGACCTGCAAAGTGCCATGTGATGAAAGTACATTCATTTCTCTAAGACCAGTGCCAGATATGCGGTCCTCGCCAACCACACATTGTCATAGAACGTCTATCAACTTCCAACAGCAGGTCAATGGAGAGGTTAGCCAATCAACTTGGATGGACTAAAAGTAGGCCCTTGTCCTCATTCATATTCAAGCGGGGGAGGCGCACAAGGATATAATGCACTGGTCTTAGAGAAATGAATGTAAAGTATATTCGTTATTCAGATAACTTAATGGCCATTCGATACAGGTATTTCACTGGCTGCTATTGTTCGACGAAGAGGGAAAACTTTTGTTCAAAAGGCGGTACTGCGAGTGAAACATTTGCGTCGAGGTTATGGCACGCCATTTCACTGATGCGCAAAAAAGTTTTCATCTCTCAACAAGAAAATGCCACTGACTCATATGTACCCATTTGTCAAAAAGCGACCAACTTGTTAAGGATGTGATTCCTATTAAGTAAACATTTATTCCCCCGAATTTCAAGTCGAGCTGTGTAGATTTTATTTAAGCACGACTCACCATGCCCTAGACTCGGGACCCAGCCGTTGTGTCGCTCCGGCCGCCGCACTACACTCCACAAACGACTGGGAAAGCAGGCTGCAAAATCAGCGGCTAGCGTACCGACGACCACAACGACCATCTCGACCAATGAAATTGCCCGAAAGCAATCTACTAGGGAAAATCTGGCACACTTTTGATTGGTTGTTATTGATGAAATTTACCAGAGCCTCTCGCCCGCCTAGAAACTTTTCAAAGTCACTAGCAGGATATTTTTTCATCCGTAAGTACTGCTTATCGCACACAGCATCGAATTAGGCACCAGGATACCGTCCTTGACCTCGAAGAAAGTTGCGATATAATCAGCTGATTTGACATCTTGCAAAGAGCAGACGACGGCCGTTGAAGACGCAGTTTCTGATTGGCTGAACTCATTCACATCCGTTGTTGTTGTCGGTACGCTAGCCGCTGATTTTGCAGCCTGCTTTCCCAGTCGTTTGTGGAGTGTAGTGCGGCGGCCGGAGCGACACAACGACTGGGTCTCGAGTCTACCATGCCCCAGCTGACGAAAACTTCAACAATCAGCGACACCATATGGACGGAGGGGCGGTCTACTTTGATTGACAGCTCTAATTAGAATACGCCACGTGGGATAGCTTCTTATTCTGGGCTGTATATCCTGATTTAGCGACTTTGAGGCATCTGCAGTTGTAATGAGTCGAAAGTCTAATATTTCCTTCTCATGGTGAACAGGGAAAAATCAAGTGACGTCAATAGGGTTCGTAGTGGTCCTTAAAACCTGGAAAAGTCATATTGAATTGAACTTGGGCCTTGAAAAGTCAGTGAATTGCACCAAATAGCCAATAAATACTTGAAAAGTCCTTAAATTGCTGTGCCCATCTTTTATGATTTTGAAAATGCCCATTTTCAACCCAACAATTACTCCAAGACAATGCCGCCCGATCGGCTGTGCACGGAGTGTCCCGCCGGCGGGATTCTGATTCGGATCCCGAACGATCTTCCCGGAAGGCTTCGAAAACTTCAAAAGTAAAACAGAAATTTTCTTCTTCAGAACCTCCAATCCATCCCCAAAACCTTCCTCTGAAGTTCCGGGCCCTTTGTGGGGGTTTCTGTGTTGGCACAACAGGGCCGGATCCAGGGTTGAGAAATGGGGGGGGGGGCACAACCCCGAGGGCGAAGCCCTCAGATGGCGTGCACCGCAGGTGCGCGCACACGAAGGGGGGTCCGGGTGGCCTCCCCGGGAGAAAATTTGAAAAATCAAAGCCCTGAGATGCGATTTCCCAGCATCTTAGACATGAAATACTAGACGATTTCCAAAAAATGCAGTAAAAAATCATTGCCCCTTAAAAAATAGAGGGGGCACGTGCCCCATGTGCCCCCCTCGGGATCCGGGCCTGCACAAGGACATAGGCCTACCGGTACCCCGACTGCCAGACGCACTGGATCTGGCCGACACTATGGTGTTTCAAATTTGACCATCTGAGCACCTTACTGAGCAGATACAGCTCTGCCTGGAGTGTGGGTGTAGGACAGTCACCAAGGTGGGAAATTCAAACTCTCATTGAAATAACAGTCAGTGTTTGTGTAATAGAACGAATACTGACATCAGTCATCTGTTGTTTACAAAGGAGAGGCATTAGCTGTTGTGAAAATATATCCTGTTTAACCCCTTCCTGATCCTACATGAGCTGGATAGGGACACTTGTTGCTTTTTAACCCTTTATCACCGAAAACTAATATGGACTAAAATGTGTCCTGGGGCAGCAGCCATTATCCCGACTGTGGTTTAGAACCCGACTTCAATAGTGGAATAAGGAATATGCTATTGTGGATGTCAGATAATGGTTCCTTGACAAATACAATTTGTTTCCATGGAGTGGCTCCGCTATTTACCCAGGACCTAGCCTGTGAATGTCCACAAGGGTAAATAGTAGGGGGTGGCAAAGAGAACTAGCTTGCCATCCTAAGGGTGCCGTGGAAATATTTTGTACCTGTTTAACAGGTACAAAATATTTCCACGGCTGAGCATGAATCTTGGTGAATTCTTGAAACCCTGGGATTGAGAGGTCCCACCTCACAGAGCACAAGATACACTTATTTGGAAGGAAAGTACACCCATACCTGAAGGGGTCAGAGCCAGAACAACCTTACACTCCTCTCGCAGTCTTTGTTTCGCTCCGTACCTACGCTTCACAAACCACTGCTTCGAATGGCCGGTATTCTGCCGATTTACCGCCAGATGGCACCACTACCATGACTACTGTTCCCGTAAACCGGTATCCAGTTCCACCGTGCAGCACGTTAGGAACTGGTGTCGGGGTCTCGAAACCGGAAGTGTGGTCGGAATTCCTACCAGGCAGGATGCGCGCGCATCAGTTAGCAGACCTGTACATCATGCCTACATCGTGTACATCTGTGTGCAGCGCTCTAACGGCAAGCTACAGGAGTCGAAATGAGATAGCAGGGTGGTTTTTTCAACGGACTATCCCCAGGATGTTTAGCTAATGACACAAAACATCGCTGGGATAGGTCACTGAGTGTTTATCTCGCTGACATTCGTTGCACTACCTCGCTGAATGTTCGAAGCGAGAAATGTCGGACGCCAGACGCCATCTTGGAAACTTGGCTTCTTTGGGGAATACCTGCCGCCGATACGTCATCAGAGAAGATTCGTATTCTGATTGGACGTATTCCGACGAATCACAGCCAGAATCAAGAGGGCGACAGTAGTCTCTTAAATCGTCAGATGTAGAGACTACTCTGTGGTCTACTGTTCCCGCTGCCGCGCTGGAGAAAGTGTTTTAGGATTTTGCTCAGTTGCAGCCTGATGGCGGGCGCTGATTGGTTGGACAGTAGTGGTGCCATCTGGCGGTAAATCGGCAGAATACCGGTCATTCGAAGCAGTGGTTTGTGAAGCGTAGGTACGGAGCGAAACAAAACACTGCGAGAGGAGTGTAGAACAACCTATGTGCCACTTCGGTTATTTTGAAAATGAAGCTTGAAAAGAGCTCTGTTCAACAAGCACAGCTTCATGTGGAAGTATTGCCCCCTTTTGGGTGAAATTGGAGTCAAAAAAAGGCTGAGAGCCAGAACAGCCTATGTGGGTCCCAACAGTCTTTTGTGTTTTGCATGCTCCCTAGAAGCTCTAAACGGTAACTAAAAGTGATTTGAAGAAGCAAAAATATTTCTTGTTCTTATCAAATCAGCATAAAATGCCTATATCTTAGCATTTGGATAAAATAAAACAAAAATAATTTCTTCAGCGCGAGAACGACCTTTGTGCAAAAAACTGTTTTTTGCTTCTCCTGTAAAATTTAAAAAATGCACTTAGGTTGTTCTGGCTCTCACCCCTTCACCTGTGAAAGACTTCCCACCACTTGTCATGTGACCCAGAAATATCCCGGTATCACTTACCTCGGCGGCAGATTTTAAAATAGGGCGATTTTTAATCTGGGTGACGTTTAGGGTCTAAACGTCACCCAGCCATGTCCTGGGGGACGTTTAGGGTCAACTTTTATCCTGGGTGACACTTAGGGTCACCCAGGACGGCATTCACCCATTCGGCACTCAGTGTCACACAGGGCATTCGGTTCTGATTCAGGTTGGACCATGGATGAAACACGAGACGCCACAAGAATGTACACCATAGCCAACCTAAAGCCTGTCACTGCATACGAAGTCAAGGTGACTGCTGAATGTGAAGCTGGGTCGAGCGTTGACAGTGACATCAGCGTGATAACGACAAGACCAACCAGTCCACCAGGAAAAAAACCAAAGATTACTTGGCAAGCTTCAGGATTCATGGTAAGTGAAGCCAATGACCCAGTTGTGATACATGCCAGCACAGGAGCGGTACTGAAAGAGCGAGTCCGGGCCGATGAGTCGACCAAGATGGCAAACGTACAAGACCCATCCCTCTATCAGGTTCGTCTGAAGACGGTCACTGCCAATGAAGAATGCATGGTGCGAAAAAAAACGTTCGGCCAACCAAAAATTGGAGTCCCAGAAAAGGTGATCTTGATTATTGGTGCTACCGGTGCAGGAAAGACGACTTTCATCAATGGCATTATGAACTACGTCCTTGGAGTTGAATGGAAGGATGACTTCCGCTTTCGACTGGTTGAGGAAGACCAGGGCGCGAGCAACCAGGCCGTGAGTCAGACCAAGTGGATCACGGCGTACACCCTGAATCATGCAGACGGCTTCAAGATACCCTACACCCTGACGATAATCGACACACCAGGATTTGGGGACACGACTGGGATTGAGCGAGACAGGAAGATAACTGAGCAGCTGCGGATTTTCTTTTCAACGACTGGAGATGGGGGTATTGACCATATTGATGCTATAGGCTTCGTTACACAGTCCTCCTTGCCCAGGCTCACCCCAACCCAAAGGTACATCTTTGACGCCATTCTGAGTTTGTTTGCCAAGGACATTGGTGACAACATATTCCTTTTGGTAACATTTGCCGATGGACAGACACCACCTGTTCTAGCTGGTGTGAAAGAGGCCGACCTCCCGTACAAGAAATTCTTTAAGTTCAACAACTCCGCTCTGCTCGCAAGAAATAAGTCGGGTGATAACAATGCTGATTCTGGCTCAAGCTTCAATGATGAGGAAAATGACGAACAAGAGGGTCAGTTCGATAAAATGTTTTGGAAGATGGGCGTCTCCAGCTATAAGACGTTCCTGGAGCAGTTGAACAAGATCAAAAGTAAAAGTTAACAGCTGACCAAGAGTGTACTCGATGAACGAAGTCAGTTGGAGGTCACAGTCACTGGGATCCAGCGGGAAATCCAGAGTGGGTTGAACACTCTCGAACAACTGAAGAAGGAAATTGCTGTACTGAAGCGTCACAGGGCTGATATTGAGCGGAACAAATCATTCACTTACACGGTGGACGAGGAGAAGGTGACCAAAATCGACATTCCCAGCGGCTCTTACACAACAAACTGCATAACGTGCAACTACACGTGTCACTATCCCTGTTTATATGCTAAAGATGAAGACAAGGAGCGCTGTAATGCCATGACTTCCGGCGAATGCAGAATTTGCCCAAGCAAATGCCATTGGAGCATGCATCACAATCTCCCTTACCGCTTCGAAACGAAAATCGAAACGGTCCAAAAGACCTCTGACAGCTTGAAGGCCAGGTACGAAAAGGCCAAAGGGAAGAAGATGTCTGCTGAGAAGCTAATCCAGGAAGTCTGGGCGCACTTCAATACCACACAGATGCGAGTGCTAAGTATGACGGACGAGGTGAGAAAACTTATCAATCATCTGAAGGACATTGCCTTGAAGCCGAATCCACTATCCGCCGTGGAATACATCGACATCTTGATTGAGTCCGAAAAAGGCCAGGCCAAACCAGGTTGGAAGGACAGGGTCCACCATCTACAAATCGTCCGCAGGCAGGCGGAAACACTGGCAAAACTGACCAAAGAGGGTTATGATCCATTCGTGAAGTACCAAGAAATAATCGATGAATCAAAAGCAGCCGCAGTGACCAGCGGCGTCATGGGGAATTTCAAACATGGGTTTAAGAAAGCCGGAAAATTTCTCAAGGCCCTTGTTGATCGCTAAATGTGTCTCCACAATCTTTTGCCATTTGATGATAGGGCAGAAACAAAGTCGTTCTCTGTTGCATGAAGTAAGAGCTGAATTGGTAAAGAAGGGGTTCGTGTTAGTATACACAAAATATTAGTAACCCTGGTCACCATTAGTGAGGACGAAGTGTATGGTAGTGGCTCCTGATGCTGATTACACTGATTAGCGACACCGTGGAGAATCGGCAGCCGCCTTTCCGAGTAGCAGCAACCCTCTCCGAGTTTTATTTTACACCTCACCGAGTAAAAATGGCGGATGTTGCTGAAACACCGACAAAACTGGTGGATTTATAACTCCTACCCCAAAGTAAGTCTTTTATGATCCCGTCGAGGCTATTTTAATTTGTATACTCCATCGTTCGGTAGAAAGTTTTTCAGGGTTTTAGCTTGCAATCGGCTGTACGAAGTGAAATTGTTGGGAAGGTTGCCGATCTGCATAAAATCCATTGTGTCAATCGCTTCATCCTCGGACGAAAATGCCTCTTTTAGTCAAGTACAAACACTAAAATGGTTATCTTCGTGATCATAATTAAGTTTAAGTCTTAATCTTGGAAGAAACAAGGTGTCTGCGAGATAAAAAGGCCAACAGTTGACTAAAAGAGGCCTTTTCGTCCGAGGATGAAGCGATTGACATAGCACAGGCCAGTGAATTTTACGCAGATCGGCAACCATCCCAACTATTTCACTTCATACAGCCGATTGCAAGCTAAAACCCTGATAACCTTTCTACCGAATGATGAAGTATACAAATTAAATTAGCCTCTACGGGATCATAAAGACTTACTTTGAGATAGGAGTTATAAATCCACCAGTTTTGTCGTCGTTTTCTGTCTCATCAGCAACATCCGCCATTTTTACTCGGTGAGGTGTAAGATAAAACTCGGAGAGGGTTGCTGCTACTCGGAAAGGCGGCTGCCGATTCTCCACGGTGAGCTACAGTATGACCAAAACAGCGTTTTTCAGTTGGTCAGCCGGTCACTTCTGTTGCATTTACTCTACTTTCTCCATTGTCTGGTCACTCCAGGCAAAATCATAGCACCTCCCAGGTATAAATATTCAGGATACTCCATAACAACATGTGTGGTGTGATTGGATTGATTTTTAATCAGATTTCTAATGAGGAGGTGCCAGTCCTAAAACTGATTAAGTGCATTGAGGTCAATCGACGTCAAAATTCTTTATAGTCATCTCTTACCACTAATAGGCCTACAGTTCATTCCACTTCCCAGTGGCGCGAGGTTTATCAACGATAGCTCCGCAACGGCCGGGTCAAATTTGACGAAACATACGTCAATCGACTTGTCTTTCTTGCCGGTATCTTCTTGATGTCTTCATTTTTCGCGTAAGGCCTACATAACGGATCCCTTTCTCAAAACTCATTTCATTTCGCCATGGTGTTCAGTGCAGTTTACACGTGCGCGATGCATTGCGTCATTTCAAAATGGCCGCCATTTCGGCCGTAAACACAAACTGTGATTTGTGAAGGAACTTTTTTCTGTCACGTTTTGCGGGAATATGACAGTGATGATGGCTGTAGCGCCAAAAAAGACAAATCGATTGATGTATGGTATGTCAAATTCGGCCCAGCCGTTGCGGAGCTATCGTTAATAAACCTCGCGCCACTCGGAACTGGAATGGAGAGTAGATTGTCATTTTCACGATCACTTCTTTGAGTTTAAAGGGTATACCAAAACAAATTGCACAACCATTTCAGTTTCTTTTAAAAGAAAGGCTGTTTTGTACCGGGCATTTGGTACACCAGGGAAAATGACACCACAAGTCCTGGCAACCCCAGTCTTCTGAGACTTTGAAATCTGACAACGATCATTTTAGTAATGGGGAACCGGCCTGCTAAAAGGAGGCGCTGGGCAACAACTCAGTTTTTTTCACAAGAACGCATGCGCTGCGACGTTGACAACGTCATTGACGTCGTGACGTTATGTGAAATGCGTCATTCAGAATCAATGACGTCGCTCTTCGGGCTGTTATTTACGCTAAAATAGTCAATTTTATCGATGAAATTCATCATGTTCCCGCTTGAATTTTCTTTTGAAAATACTCAGGTACATTGAGTCAGTCCTATACTTGATGATGGACGTGTAAAATTCAAAATTCAACAGACTACTTCAGGTATATTTAGGGCTAGAAGTAGGGTGTAGTTTCAGAATTAAATGGCAAATAACGTTGGTTTGAATTTCGACGTCATACTTTTAACTGAGTTGTTCGTCAGCGCCACGTCACGGATTAGTTCCGCCGGTTCCTCATTGAACCTAGGCCTATAGGCCTACTTTCCCACAATGCATGTAGGCCCTATCCCATTGGATTCCAAGATACAATAGGTAACACTATAATTCAGGTCACGTGGTCAGTAGTAGGAGGTGCTATGATTTTGCCTGGAGTGACCAGACAAAGGAGAAAGTAGAGTATATCCAAGATATGAGAAAATGCCAGTTGTTAGACCACAAGGATCGATTGCCTGCCGCTAATTTACATTGGCTACTCAATATACTGCTAAAAATTAAATAGCCACCAACCTCCTAAAGAATTTTTTGGCCAGGTTTTGAGACCACTGGTGATTCTCAAGGATGAACTGTCATAAGTCAGCCACAAAGCGCTAGCAGTTGGCACCGTATCGGGTTAATTAAAAAGTCCCACTTTTCAAAGTTATATATCTCATGAAGTATCAAACCGAATACAATGAAACTGCATCAAAATTAAGGGTATGATCATAAAGGAATCAACCATAAAGGTTTAACTGCGAACGATGAGCTTACTGAGGGATACACTTCCTGTGTTGCCACCAGATGTCTCTCACTGCCGGAATTTTGGCTTTACGTAATAGGCACGAGCTTCAACTTTTTTTGTGGTGAAGAGGTACATGAAGCTGCCAACATGATGCTTTGAATTCCATTTCTGATGATAACTGAGCTATTTTCAGCACAATTAGGGTTCCATGTACAAATGTACGTCAGTCTATTCAAATGTACACCGATGACCCTGAACACACATCGTTCGTGGGGTTCTCATTAATTCAGACCTTTTTGTATCATAAGATCCACTAGTCGGAATTCAACAAAATTTGCAGTGAATGTGCAGAAGGGTCTTGCCTATCACAAGGAAACGTCAGAATGCAAATCTGTTGGGTTTTAAAGGCATATTGTCCACATTTATAAAATGCTAAATTTGTCAGTTGAACCTTTATGGTCGATTCCTTTATGGTATGATATAATAAAGAGATGATGTGAATGTTACATCAGTATCCCTCTTGAGTATCTTGAGTATGGAATAAAGTCCGTTACAAAGATGCACCTGTCAAATTGCCATTCCAAACAATGATGCGGTGTTCTGCCAACATTTTTTAAAAATCCATAGGAAGATGCATTCAAGGACACAGCAATGTTGTAATCCTTTGACAGAATTACATGTAGTTTCCGAAGCCCAGATGACAGTGGACAAATTGATCAGTGTTTCAAGTATGATTGTGAGCTACAACTTCTCATGCTCGTTATTTCACTTTTTGACGTGTGCTTTTTAGCCCAGGATATTTATTGAAAATAAGGCGGAACCTAGAACAAATTGCAACAGAATTCCTTTTTGCTTTATATGGTTCAGTATACCCTTCCAAACATCTCATAAAAAGTCCCTTCAAATCCTCTGAGTCAGACAGGCTTGATTTGAACATTATGGGCCATATTCATAAAGGGTGTTCAGCCTGATCAGCGTACAAATTCTGCATTACACAGGTTAACGGCCCAGAAAACTATATGGTGCTTCACCAGAGGGGTTTACCCGCAGGATAATCACACGCGTACAACTTTCCTGCGTCTAAGCGCAAGAGCACAAAGGAAAAGTTAAACGATCAGGCAGGCTTGTCTAGAATTTGTCCAACACTTTCTTTTGTCCTCGCACACTGAGACGCAGGAAAGTTAGACGTGTGTGATCATCTTGTGGGTAAATGCCAGAGATCAGGCAGCTTACAGAAAGCAGAACAATAGTTTTCTAGGCCTTTAACCTGTGTAATGCAGAATTTGAACGCTGATTAGGCTAAACACCCTTTATGAATATGGCCCATAGGGCCATATGTTGTCGCTGTGTTGTAGAAATGACATATTACGTCATATTTTGCCCCAAATCAACAAATTTGCCGTTTTTACAACAAATACGAGTTTAATGATGTTCTAATTGTGCCTATCTGACTAAGAGGTGCCATATTTCTATCTATTGGTAATACATTTATAGGGTCTAAAACGGACGAGGAAAAAGTTAGCAGTACATGCATACCTGAATTTGTAATAGAAGTCCATAAACATTGTAATAGGAGTTGATGTAGGATCTCATAAATACCAATTACGGGCACTTCGGGGGGTCGGATTTCAAGGGACATTTTATGTGATGTTTGGAGGGGTATACTAAACCATATAAAGCAAAAAGAAATTCTGTTGTGATTTGTTCTAGGTCAAATCTTTTTATTCCTGGACTATTTGCATCGGACATCGTTCCACATTCACCAGAGATATTGATACGAGTTCGTTTATATGCCAACACCCGGCTGCTGAAGCCTGGGGGAATGAGGCTGAGTTCAAGCACTGTCACCTTCTGAATCCTGTCGCCGGCAGGCTTGTTGATATGAAATTTATGCCATGGCTAGTCTCGCGCAACCAGCCCCTCGGTCATACTCGAGGTCGTCAGACTAAAATTGGAAATTTATTGGAAATTGCAAGAGTCTGGTGGCACGAGGCTATGCCATGGCTTGATCTCGGTCCAGTGGTATTCAGTGTGATGCATCAGGAGATTTAATTCTGCAATTCATTATTTGTATCTCCTTTATGTGACCCCTCTCATAACATAATACTGTTTGGGTTCGGAGATTGTTAGGACTACTCGCAGGGTACTGATGGACGCCTCGTTAAAGCCTGGGTCACTATCCACTCCGGGGCCCGTACGGCGAGTAAAAACAGACATTTTGGCCAATTTCTACGGTGCCCAGTTTGATCTAGTTTAAAGGGGAACTGACCACTTTGACAGCCAAACTGGGCTACCTACACCTCAAAATGCCTTATGATATCACTTCAGGACTCACAACAGTTTGATTTGAAAATCTCCACCCATTTCCGAAATAAACACCAAAATGTACATGTAATTTTCGAATTCAAATTTCCCGCTCAATTAGTGATGTCATTCAGAGAACCATTACAATATACTGACCATTGCAAAATGTGCTATAGCTGTATCTAAGACAGCTGGAAAGAATATATTTCTAATGTCAACCATGTTGCCGTGATTGAAAATCAATTAGTTACCCTGTGGGGATCTTTACACTTGAAATTCAGGTGAAAATTCAGAAATAATTAAAAATACCATATTTAGAGATTTCGATATCTTAGTCAACCTCGACAGTTTGTTGAATAATAATATCCTTCCTGAGACAGTTAGTGTTTACTTTGGACTTTTCCTCCTAAATCAACACTTTGAGTCAGAAAGTGCGCTTGACAGGCTCTTTAGGATAAAGGTTTGGTACATTTTACAATGGATGACTATAGAAATGGTTCTAGGTATGACATCACTAATTGAGCGGGAAATTTGAATTCTGAGAAATAAATTTTTGTGTGTAGTTTGAAAATGAGCTGAGATTTTTTCACCAAATTTTTTCCAGCCATAGAGTGGTGTCATACCCCTTTGGAACAGCAAAAATAGTCATTATATTTGAAGGGGTCTGTTCCTCTTTAATTTCCGCTTATCCATTGAGGCGATTTCGGCATAATTCAGCTTCGATCTGAGTTTCAGTCTCAAAAATCCACAGCAAGCCGCTGGGTGGGGGAAATCGTACGGCGCCCGGTGCATTTGTGACCTAGGCTTTAGCATGGGCCAATAGCGAGGTTGCGCACTTTTCCGACTCCGACTCCGACTTCAACTACCAGAATGAATTGCAGTCCGCTGTAGACATCCTTAATAAAAACGACCTGATAGACGTTTGCAAATCGTAGAATGCCGTAACTTTGTGGCAGAAATATTTTGACCTGTAATCGGAAGTGCACATACATCGCAAATATTATAGTCATGTTTCAAGTCGTAACGACTAGGCTTACGACTTCAACGACTTCAATATTCATCATTTATCGGCATTTCCCATTTATAAGGCCAAATTTTTCTGCCTTCAATTGATGGTGTTTGACGAAATGAAAACGTCTATCAAATCGTTTTTATCAAGGATGTCCACAGCGCACTGCAGTTCATTCTCGTAGTTGAAGTCGGAGTCGGAAAGGTGCGCAACCTCTTTATTGAACCATCTTTTTAGAAGATTTGGCCTAGTGGTTAAATAAAGCGTGCTCCCCCTCAGTGCTGGCGATTGATGCCTTAAGCCCAGTTTATACTTCGACGCACGACCATCGCCGGCGACCGACGCGCTATCTTGCGTTCGACGCCGGCCCCCATCGTGCGATTTGGTCGGCGTCCGATCGCGAAACTGTAATTACATCAGTCATTTCATAACAGGTCGCCGTCGCTAAAGTACGCTGGACTCGGAATCCGCGAAGTCGGCGTCCAGATTTGGTCGTGCGTCAGACGCCGAAGGGTTTGCGTCGAAGTATAAACTACTCTTCATTCCAGTTCCGATTGGCGCGAGGTTTATCAACGATAGCTCCGGAACGCCTGGGCCGATTTTGATGAAACATACGTCAATCGACTTGTCTTTCTTTGCGGTATCTTATAATCCAAGTTTCATCGCGATATTCCCACTATTTCTCGATATTTTGACCCCTGTACATTTGCGTGCGAGCGTGTGTAGAAAGTGTAGTTCCACGATTTGGCCGCTGTGAGCGCTGTGTTTTGCGTGGTCGCGTCGATTTTTCGTAGGGGTGGGCAGCTGCTCCTGCGTTCACGTGTTCAGCTGAGTTTTTCCCTGTGAGTTTATGTGCTAGAAATATGAATGTTTTCCGTTGCTATATTTAACTAAATGTAATTTTATTCATCTGACGGACAATAAATCTGTCATCATGGAATAAACTGAGGTCAGATGCGAACTGTCTGAGAGGCTTCTCTCCCCCGAACAAATAGTCCGATGTGACGTTCCTCGTGTGGCGCTCGCGATGACGTCATTTCAATGGAGGCAGCCGATTTAGAAACCCGTTTCTATTTTCATAATTAGAATAATTTCACGTTGTGTATAATTTCACGTTGTGTGTAGGGTCCCACGGACCCTCATGCCAGGATCCGGGGGTTCGAATCTGGTAGGAAGCAATGTTTTCACCTTCGAAACCCGATGTTTATTTCATATTCTTGTGTATCATGTCAAATTCTCAGTCCGTTGACTTTAAAGGGAGACCCCACTCATTGTAAGCTTTTGAATTTTTATCAATCCACAGACTAATGCCATGAATTGTTATGTCACTAGTGGCAATAGTGTCACTAGTGGCCGATAGTGAATAAGCTAATACTGTGACTGCCTAGGCCTATTGGTTGTACCTTCATATATGCATTGAGCACACATGACATCATGTGTGCTGTGCTATGGTCCCCTTGGGATTCCATTAAAATACTTAAAATGATGAGTTTGCTGGTTTTTAAAAAATCTGACACGTTGCAGATATCAATGCATTTGAATGTATTAATGATATTTCAAAAATTCAAAATTTTACACAATGAGTGGAGTATCCCTTTAAGAACAGGAGTAGTAACAATAAACAGAAGTAAAGTCTGGCAACACCTATCTTCGACCTAATGGAATGCGGAAGTCATGTAATGTGACAGAGCTTTGCGGTTTATAATCATGCCTGTCGATCTGTTGCAGTCTCTTCAATTGGAATATTAGGGGTGACAACTCCGAAATCCCGTCTTGTGCAGTGTCTATGATGGCAGCAGGGTGCATGTCTTCTGCCTCTGCGGAATGGCGTCGGAGTTGCTTCTACCGGCCTTCCTTTTGCACCTTTTAACAGACTATAGTACCGGGCGCTGAAGCCGGGATACCTTCTGCAGCTACAAAGAGGAACATGCTCATCCCATTCGGGACTTCCAAGAGACTCGCAGCTAGGAACTGTCGTAGAGATCTCAGGCATTCGCCACCCTGTCTTGCTGAAGTCCAGGCTGGTTGTTCTAGGCAGGGAGGCGGTCGCTGGTTTATTATGGTACACGAAGATATTGGTGGTGTGGCAACCAGGACATTTGGACCCAAGGTCCGGTATCTTGCTGGAATGTCCGAATCTGTATTCTGCCCCGAGACTTGGGGATAACCGGCTTAGGATAGAGGTGCACAAAGGACACTTTTCAACTGGCATCGAACTGTGCGGTATTCTTGGTGCAGGTTCGTAGAATAGTGTGGTGCTTGGCGGGCGGAGATACTCGGAAGATTTGAGCGGTATGTCGGTATCCCTAGCTGCAGGTCGTGCAGGAGTGGTTGTGTAGTAAGGCCATGATGCGGAGTAGTACGGTGTGGATGGTGTCAGCGTTGGCGATGGAGTGCCGTAACGGACCCAGGCAGGAATGGAGTCGCCGAGTGTCCGGTATTCAACAGGCCCGTGGTCACGGTGACAAAATTCGCATGTTGAAGTCGGCCCGCGATAATCATGGCCGTACCATGGGTGGTCGTCTGACGGTGTTTTTCCGACAATGAACGGCCAGTCGCCTGCAGAATACGACGATTTCCCGGCTGGTAAATATGCCCGAAGATTTGCAGGAAGTGGCAATCCATAATGGTAATGGTCATCCCATCTTGGTCTGGCTGATGTCATGGGCGCCATGCTGTCGAAATTATGTACTGGACACCTTCTGCTCCGGATCATTGGTTCCGGGTGAGCTCTGCTGGGCTGATAATTAGGCCTATCCGTCTGGTCATATCTCTCAGCGTATTTGAGTCCGTCCGTAAATCTGTAGTCCTCGGCCCACCCTCCACTAGACGATGGAGTGGAGGATGTTTCGGTGGTGAGATCGTCTTCCATTTCTCATGTGGAACGGAAACTGCAAAGATAAGAAAGAAAGGACTACATGTATTATAAAATCAGTGAAAACCAGTTAACCGAACGGTTTTATATGTGGACTTTCGATCAGCCATCCTAAAGGGCCGCTTTGACGGGCGTTTTTATCGCCGCGATAATCGCCACTTTTTTAACGCTCAGTAAAAACGGATGTCGCTCCGTAGGTCGATCGACTGTTGATCGAGTTCTACCATGGCTTTTTTCTCTCATTGGCGATGTCACCCGCTGTTGGCGTTTTGGGGGTTTTAACGGGCGTTTTGGATGCGATATCGCCAACCGCGTTAAAATCGCCGCGATGTAAACGCCCGTCAAATCGGCCCTTAAAGGGCCGGTTTGACGGGCGTTTTTATCGCCACTTTTTTAGCGCTCAGTAAAAACGGATATCGCAACGTAGGTCGATCGACTGTTTTCACTAGTTGGTTTATCGCCGATTTCACTTTCCACGGGCGATTCTTCATCCCTTGCGACAAAATAGCCATGTGAAGACATGGCTTTTTGCCGCTACAGCGATAGGCATAGCTCGTGGCTTTTCGGTCATTTTCACCGGCGATCTGAAGAGCGATATCGCATCTCGCTGCGATTGATGTTTTTACCAGTGATTTTATCGCCGAAGCGTTACAGCGATTTCCAGCTGGCGAGTTTTACCATGGCTTTTTTCTTTCGCTGCTGGCGATGTCACCCGCTGTTGGCGTTTTTGGCATTTTGACGGGCGTTTTGGATGCGATATCGCCAACAGCGTTAAAATCGCCGCGATAAAAACGCCCGTCAAAACGGCCCTTAACTTCAGTAGCACTGTGATTGAAAGCTTAAAAGCCAGCAGCACACCAGGCGATGTCGCAAGCGATCTAGTCACCACCGATCTTCTCGCCAACCACCGCAGACGATGCGATATCGCTGTTGGTATTGTTTGGTAATGGGCGAGAAGATTCCACGCATCGCTGTCCAGCGCACACCTGGCGTCAACAGCCGATTTTGCTCGCTGGCGACGAGATTGATTGCGATATCTCCTGGTGTGCTGCAATGCTTTCGTAGAGAAGGTGTGAGGCCAAGTCGTCCTATGTACGGACACGTTCATTTTGATCGAACGGTTGATAGTACGATAGTGTAAAGCCAATATGTTGATTTTGGCAGCGAGTTTGAAAAACGATTTTCTTTCTCATGTACAAAAGAAAATGAAATTCGTCTTCAATACGTACAAAATTCACCATAAGTTATATCATACAAAAGACAAATAGGTCACCTCAGGTTTTCCATATATTCTTTGCCATCAAAGAAGAAAACAGGGTGCGTGATTGAATGATTTATATTGTTGTAGGCCTAGGACACAATATCGTCTGATAATACAGTTCAAAAACATGTATTGAGTTCTGAATGCAAAACATATCACTAAGTCCATAGCAGACAGCCTTTCCCTATCGGGAACTAGGCCTATAGTGTAGGGGGATACCGGCGCCCTAGGCGTAGAACTTGTTTGTGGAACACTACCCCTTCATTCTAACTGAGAGCTCGAAACTGTGCCAGGTGTTTGCCGAAGAATGACGACAAGACCCCAAGTGTTACGAATGTGTCCTTTTCAAGGGTTCTTCCACGGACGTTATTGATCAGGCAATGTTGTCATGGTAATTGGATGATCAGTACTGGTGTGTGAGGAAAATGGGCCCCGATGAAAAAATGTCCATGGAATCATTGATTCTGTAATTGGTATTTGTATTTGTACAATAATTAGATTTTTCCGTCAGGGCCGAAGCCATAGCATTATTGGTCCTGGTAAGTACGGAAGAGGCCATCTCAAGTTACTCATGTTCCTTACTTGGATGGGTTATTTTACTTGCCCTCGCAAAGTCACAAGGTACAAGGCACCACGGCTTACTGTCCCATGTGATGGACTGAAGAGCCAGGGGTGATTAATCCCATATGGCCCGGGATTCGCCCCGGAACCTGCCGCTTGCAAAGCGGACGTGATAACCATGATAACCTGGTCACTTGGATTGGGGCGACGGACTGAAGAGCCAGGATGTTTAGTCCCACATGGCCCAGGATTCGAACCCAAGACCTGCCGCTTGCTAAGCGGACGAGATTCTGTTGGTCTCTATCTCATCATCGCACTTTTCCCCATCGAGAGTTCTTTCACAGCTGAAGCAGGTTTCCGTTCCCGGTGCTACAGTTTTCTCCTACACAAAGTCAAGGCCAGCACTTGATTTGATATCAGGACCAGCTAAAGTGGAGGTTTGGTTCTAACTTCCTCCTTCTGTCTCAAGTCTAGTAGGCCTACATATTGCAAGTTCTGGTCATCAAATTCATCAAGGTACCTCAGTCCACCAAACTGTGAGAATTCCAACTCCGCAGCACTTAGACTTTACAACATATTCTAGACAGCGCTAGCTAGGACACAAAATAATGCTGTAACTTACCTTCAGAGTTATCATCCCTTTCGGTTTCTCTGCAAAGATTCAAAGCGACATTTCCGACACACCTTCCTCGTCTTCACTCAATCGCTGTCGGGTTTCTACAACAGTGTCTTTCACAAGCTTGTGTTGAAAAAATGCACACAAATCATTCATTGACTAGGCCTCGCTAGGCCTAGTTCCATTCAGCCTTTAAATTCTTTGATGATATTTTGTGTGTACTATTGATGATAGTGACAATACACAATTCTGATTGGCGTGAGACCTCATGGGGTTGGGTTTCTGGCGGTCATTGATCCAGAGGCAGCGTCAATTCAAGCAGGTCATATTTATAAGACCTTGGTCATACTAACACTGTGTCCCAACCAGCATGACACGTGAATCCTAAGTGAACTGTCACAACCAGCCTGGTCTTGGTGGGGACAGTCCCACAAACAAGTGTCACAACCAGCTTTTGGTTGGTGCTGAAGTCAGGGCCTTGTTTGGTCTGCTGAAGACAGGTGTCACAATCAGCCTTGTTTGGTCTGCCGAAGACAGGTGTCACAATCAGCCTTGTTTGGTCTGCCGAAGACAGGTGTTACAATCAGCCTTGTTTGGTCTGTTGAAGTCAGGTGTCACAATCAGCCTTGTTTGGTCTGCTGAAGTCAGGCGTCACAATCAGCCTTGTTTGGTCTGCTGAAGACAGGTGTCACAATCAGCCTTGTTTAGTCTGCTGAAACCAGGGCCTTATTTGTTTGGTCTGTTGAAGGCAGTGTCACAACCAGCCTTGGTTTGCTGAAGACAATGTTGTGTTGCCGCCACACTCAAGATTGCTTCACAATAACCAAAGTGATGGTACAGAAATAACTGTGTCACATCCAGGATGGCCATAACAGGTCCTTGGTGCCTTTTGGGAGAACAGACAATCATCTCATGTGCGGGAGAACTTATGCGTCACAGGTTTAAACGAGAAACACAGAAGTCACAAGTTAGAGAAATAGTCGTCTATTTCATGATCTATTTAAGTCCCTTGTTCGATTTTATACAATTCACAACAAATGCATAAATATCATTTACAACAGACTTTCCACATGGCTGTGGCTAGTATGCACAGATTATCAAAATTGTTTCTTCTGTGATGGGACGGTCAGCGGTGGTCTAAAGAAATCACTTCAATTTTACCATTATAGTATCCTTAAGTGATCAACTCATTCATGGAGCAAAACTAACTTGCCATTCTTCAAAATTTATCATCAAAACTACCAATGCTGAGAGACACAGTGAGACATCTAGTGACAATCCACAGAACAAAAGTCCACATTTGGGGATTTGTTACTTTTGACTTGCTGGGCCCTCCCCGCCAAGCCCCTGTGCTCCTCAGAAGTGACATAGATGCTGTCCCTTTTGAAAAAGGGCTCAAAATGAAAACAAGAATAACCAGGATCATTGCTGTCTTGATATTTTTATATTTTTTATGTCTTTCTCCAAAACTTGAACTTGCGCATTGATCTGTGGATACTAGCCTAAGCCTAACAACATTATTACAATTCATGCAAACTATATTATGACTGGAATGAAGACAAATGCCACATCCATTTAAAAGCCTAATCCCTCTGTAATTTTGTTTCTGGTGCAACATGTGATACAGTTCACATGCATACTGTGCAAGTNGAATTACACCCCTCATCGTCGCCTCACCCCCCCCCCCCCCTTGTTTCTGAGATCTCATATCGCAAAGTTGAGATTTTTTTACTCTACAATAAGAATGCTTTATATCAAACTCCGAGGTGAAAAAAACAGGGTCGTATAGACATTTCCAACAAAGATGTCCTACAAGTTCTCCCACATGACGTCGTGGCCATTCATTGTCCAAGCATGATATAACACTACCGGTACCAAACGCATCCCCTTAGGCAATCATTTTACCTAAACTTTTGTTTCCGTGGCTGACTTGACCAGCTTACTACAGCAGCCATTGAATGGTATTAAGCTTCTGATGTCACATGGTGAGAACTGTTAGACCGTTCGAAAGGTCTACATAAACAAACGGCAGCCAACTAGATCAACAAACCCCACGACACTAACAAACCCCAATTTTCACTTCGGTACTGTAGCCTTTTTAACAAACAAACAAAAAGAGAGAAAAACAAATTTGTATAAGCCATCTCACCATCATCTGACATTGATAATAATAAAAACATGCATACACTTCATCGCAGGGGTCTATACTCTCGGGAGATGGTCCGTGTTGTGATCCTAACAATATCAACTTGTGAGGGGAGTTTTTAACCCTCGCCATTAATGACATGAACCCCAGTGGTCTGCGACAGTCGGCGGTAAACTGAATACAGAGCACGTTCAAGATGGCCGACCAAGATGCCATCATCCATAGAGGCAGCCATTAACCTAATTGTAATGTAAACGCATGTTTATACACCCTTTCAGAAATAGGGCACTCCGTGTTCAAAGATGACGTCTAAGGGGGATTCTTTAGCCCGTTCCATTGCCACGGTTACGGATGACCACAATTTTTGAATTCTTTTGATGACGTGCAGAGAGGAGAATTTAGTTCGAGCGCTGGCCGCTGAATTTCTGGAAAGGTGTATAGAACCTGGGAATCAAAGGGGGTGATCACTGACCCTTACCCAACCACAATGTTACCTCCCTTTTCAACTATACAGTAAGAGTCGGTCATCTTGAACCAGCTCTGTGTTCACTTTACCTTTTCTCGTCTGCGACCTCCTGATGGCTACCAAAGTGACACATAGCTGAGAACATCAGTAGGAGGAAACCAGCCGACCCGTCATACAGCTGGCAGTGGCCTCCACAGTACACATTAACAGGGCAGCATGTCCAGTAACATTCAAAGTGTGTTTATTTGATCCACATTTGGAGGTTGGGAACAACAGGCCAGAAAATAACAAAAAACAGGAAGATAGATTATGATACATACATAATAATATGGAATAAATTACTCCAATTCACCTATAACCACCATCATAAAAACGCCTACTAAAAGTGCCATGATTTCTTTAAAGCTCTGCCATGGTTTACTGTCTTCCAGTAGCTCTGGGATGACGGAGACTGTAGCGATGTAGATGAACCCACCAGCTGTGAACGGCAGGATCCACGCGACTGCCGCTTCGCCGATTCCCTCCGCGAGCAAACTGCAGAATGTTCCCATCATTGCGCCAACGGCTGTGGAAAACTGGAGATACATCGCCTGGAAAAATAAAGAAATCACATGAAGTAACAAACCAAACGAGTTCATGATTTTGTCCTCTTTAATGGTTACCATAGCAACTATGTCAGAAAGACAGATGTTTTTTTACGGTACAATCAGTGAGTGGTCATTTTGCATTTAAAAATAATGTTATCAGTGCTGATTACAGCAGATAAATATTTGATCTAGAGTGGTTTCCGTCAAATCAAAATTAATGGCAATATCAGATATGACAGTCACCAACTGTCTCCAAAAAGAACATCCCTTTTTCATCTGTTTTCAGCTCATCTTAACATGATTTTTTAAAAATATTATTTCAGGAGTGCAAGCGCCAATTTAGGGCATTACAGGTACCGGTACTTATCAAACATGTCAAACAGTACTGGGCGATATTAACGATACATGTATGTAGGAGGAAACTGGAGCCTCCTGAGGAAACCTATGTTGTTGAGTAGAGATCGCCCCCCTCTACCAAGTAAAGTCACTTGAACAACCTGGGTATTGAACCTGTGACCTCACTGGTGGCAGGCATGGATGCTCCCACTGCACTGGCCCGACACCCTGCTTCTTCTAAATACACGTATATGTATGATCATTTATGGTAAACTAATCCACAGCTTTTGCAAGAGACCTCTACAACTGATCATTTGCTTCTTTATTTATATCACAGCTTGTCTTATTTGGAAGTAATGAATGCATATTTGCTGAAACCCTAGAGCCAGTTTTATACAGGATTTCACTGCCGAGGAAAATATTGACAAAATGCCATCAATAGAAATGTGAACGAACGACAGCTGTGAGGGCAGACCAATCATTTTTCTGGTTACAATAAATTATCGTTACAATCATGTCAGATGGTACAGAAACTAGATTTTAAACAATCCTGCTATTTGTATTCGACTTTTCCATCAGGGCTGAAGCCATAGCATTATTGGCCCTGATAAGTATCCCATGGAATATTAAGATTCTTTTCAAGTATGGAAGATGTCATCTCAAACTTCTCCTGTTCCTCACTTGGATGGGGTCTTTTACTTGCCGTTGCAAAGGCACAACGTACAAGGCACCACGGCTTACTGTCCCATGCGACAGACTGACGAGCCAGGGATGATTAATCCCACATGATCCAGGATTCGAACCTGGGACCTGCTGCTTACTAAGCGGACATGATAACCACTAGGCTATCCAGGCGCCATCATGGTTATCGTTGCCTATTATCATCAACGATTCTCATCAAGTGCTCAGATATAACAACACCAGCCCGGCATGTTGTAGGGTAATTACGCATTCATGCACTTTAATATTGTCCACACGTAATATTCAATGATGAATGCCAACAGTCTGTAGTTTGGAAAGTGGTGATGGTAGTTATACGAATGGTGTGTTGGGAGTTTTTAGAAGCAATATAGGCCAACATTTAAACTGTGCTTTTGCTGAACATGATGTTGATTTCATTGACCTTGTGGGGCCAATAGAGCTTGTGCAGATGACGTCATCACAGAAAAACCTGCCATCTTGATGGTCAAATTAACGCCGAATATGACGTCGTCGACCAACATGGTACACTTTATCATAGCTGCAAGTGGAGTGACTTCAACCATGACGTGATCTACATGTACACATGGTACACTTTGTTGTCAACGTCAGCATGGTGGTCAAAAGTGACATCACAATAAGCCATTGCACAAGCTCAATATCAAAGTGAATGTTCAGAATTTTGACAGAAACTGCTCCTGCTCCAGCACACTTGGTAGTACTTTGAAGGACCTTTCTGTCTGTGGTGTGTTTTGGCTGAGGTCCCTGCCCCCCCCCCCCNGGGCTCATGGAATTAGAACCTAGACCCCATATTTCCTCCTTACTCAAAGCTGGGGGGCTACCATTTCACAGGAAGCCTGTTTTAGCCCTATCACAGCAAGATCAACGTGTCACTGTCACTACATTCACACATTTCTAAAAATAGGCTACAGCCATCAATCAATAAAAAGCAGGAATTGTCAACTGTGACACAGAGTATCAAGAATTCATGTCACATGTGGGCCTAAACAGAAAACACACCCATTTTATTTAAAGAACAAAAGGCAAAGAGTGGTGGTGTCCCTGATGAGCCACCGTCTCATTTCTAGGAAAATGTCAATTAACGGGTCAAAGGTCAGATTATGGTACGAAGCCTCGTTTTCAACTCGTGAACCAAGATGGCGGAAGCTAGTCGAGTTTTTGTTAGAAAATAACTCTCGGATAAACACCGGTTTTATGAAAGATTTAGCCAAAAATAAGGTCCGATTTTCAACACAGACAATGGAATATATTCATTCTATCTCGTAGTAGAGATTAATTGCTCAGGAATGGCCGGAAATGGATAAATAAGGCCCCTGTTTGTACCGGAAAATGGGAGCACAGCAAGCAAAAGACTCCCGTGCAAGTTCTGCGAAAGCAGGGAAAATCCGTGGTCGGGATGTTGTCAGAATTCCTAGCGGAACTACTGGGAATATCTTCACAGAGCATAATGGTGAGTTCAGGTGTAATGCTTGGCTATTTTTGCCTCTGTACACCCATCAGATCAGCAATCGATGGTGTAGATGTTGTGGAAATCTGCTTGTTTTTCTTGCTTCCATTCAATTCATTCATTTTTCAGACAGACAGACACTGCCCACACAGCAGCACAGCACAGCACAGCCAGGTCACAATGAATGTGAATCATCATCCATACCATAGCCTACATACCGAACGCTAACATGGCTATACCTGCTTAAAGTGCATTTGTTTGAGATAGTGGTTTGGGTTTGACTGTTCTGTTTGACATAAAATGATAAGGATCTTTAGATCCTGTTTAAAATACATGTATCTTTGTTTTGTCCTGCCACTCCTGGGGCCTAGGCCTATGCCTACACAGGCCTAGGTCTATACCCGGGTAAATAAAATAGAGGCCACCTGAATGTGTCGGGAAGTCTAGGCTAGGTGTTGGCCTACCCATCCCATGGTAGACCTATGCCTAGAACTAAAAGAAAAAGGAGTGACATACAGTTGTAACTGTCACTCGATGATAATGAGAAGGACATCATGACAGGAGGAAGTTCACTAAATTAGAACAGCCTATCATTTATCAAATGGGCTAACCGGACAGGTTGAGAATCCATCATCAATAGACTAACCTGAAGACAGGATCGAAATACCGAATGAACAGTCTGCCTGCATGCCCCGGTATTTATAGGGGCACCCGCCGCTGAGGGTGTGGTGGTTGGCAATGTTCATGACAGAAAAAAATCTGCTGTCTGTGGCAGTACAATGTCACTAACGCTTACAATGTATGCAGTTATGACAATGGACAAAGCGATTTCACTTTTACACTTGCCCACTTGTCTTCATCTTGTCATGCTTGTGGTCCAGGCAAGTTGAATGTCCACCCAATTCAGCCTCTCCCTACCGTTGGACATATTGGATGTTCTGAAATTGACATGTTGATCCTCTGACTCAATGTTCAGTCGTGTTGTGTGTTATGACTGGCTCATCTGCACATGACAAGGATGCATCATCACAAAGTTCAATAAAGAACTCTAGACACTGCTGCAGTTGACAGCACTTGCAGAGATCTGAAGTGTTGGAATTTCCAATGTTCATAACGCATGTTATGGTCATCTGACTCTTCACCCTATTGTCTTATCCTAGTCCAAAGTATAGTGTCTTCCTGCTGTCTGTACAGTCAGGATTTAAGGCGCTGCTCCACGTGACAGTTTTCTGTTGAAAGTTTGCTATCAGATAGTCAATTATTGCTGTCAGACACCAATATTGCTGTCATACAGTCACCAGCTGAACAACTTCCATGGGATTGTCTTTGGGCAGTTACTATCTGACAGAAAACTGTCAAGTGGAGCAGCGCCTTTAGTCACAAACTGATAGTTCATTCACAATCCCATTGGATCAACTAAAGCTGGCAGGCAGTTGTAGATAAGCTTCTTTTCATGATCTTACTGAACTTTGCACAGGCCCACTCTGAGGTTTGAATTTGTTGCACTTCAGTGACTTGGAAGTTAAGATTTGTACCAGCAATGAAGCAGTTTCCAAGGAATCTTGCACTGTCAGTAATGCAGGAGGAAACCTGCTCTGCCAGTGATTACTGCTTATGTCATAGTCCCCTCACGCCTGACTGCACAAGCCTCTACTGGAGAGAGTACTCAGGCCAATAGGCCAAAAATGTGGTTCTTGGGATTTTGTAAAATTGACCCTTTTAAAGTGAACAGCCCCAAATTTTAGGGCTTCAAGTCAACGGCAAATCATGGACTGGCAGAAACTATTGCATTGGTGGCCTACATTGTAAATCAATGCCCTGTAGCACTGGAGCTTAGCGCTTCATCTAACTCCTACATCATGTTGTTGCTAGCAACTTCTGAAGATCCTTTACTTCTTCATACCCCCAGGGTTGCAGGCTGATCTCTGGCCTTTGATCATGAATAGGATATCATTACTACATGTAAATGGGTACATATTCCATCTTTTAACTGGTTGACATTTCCACCCAGCAAAAATACCTGCCTTTGGAGACTAATGTGTCGCCATGGTTACGTGATGTTGGGATGATGTTCCTTTGTTACCGTGGAAATCAGTGGGCATGTGTCCTGCCATTTTCATTCACTTGGGACGGATTGAAACTACTCACTTCAAAGTCGTGCGTTGGAAAATAAAATATTGTGTGGTCTCTTCTCTTGTATGAAATCTGCCAGAGAAGTGTATTGGAGACAGTGCGTCATCACCCTCTTCTTCAATACCTGCTCGGACAGTCGGACAAAGTCGCATCAAAATGTCAGATCCATCTCAATGTGTCAATGTTCGCTATGACAGATCCATCTCAATGTGATATAGAGAAGGAAAGATGTAGAGGGCAACTCTGACCGGATGATGGCATGGTTTGCACGATCTTGGAACCAGTAGTCAATCAAAGGTCCTGTCCCTATTCGTTACCATAACCTGACTGTTCACAGAGATCATATTTAGCAGGAGTGATGTATAAAGCCAGCAGCACACCAGGCGATATCGCAAGCGATCTAAGCACCACCGATCTTCTCACCAGCCACCGCAGACTAGGCGATATCAGCTTTGGTACTGTTTGACATTGGGTGGACATTGCTGGCGAGAGGATTCCATGCACCGCGTTGTCCAGCGCACATGCGGCGTCGACAGCCGATTTTGCTTGCTTGCGATATTGCCAAGTGTGCTGCTGGCTTTAGGCCTCACTGAGCTTACCGGAACTCTGATGACATTATAAATAAAAGTACACCGATACACCGGTAGTCTTGGTAGCGTCAAAAAAGCAAAGCTGGTTGAAGTTTGATCCAGTGTCAAAAAAAGTTACAATGTAAGGTGGGATGGTTGAAGATTCTTTGCAATGACTTATCTCTGAACTGATTACTTTCTTACATAGTATCTTTGCCCGAGCTCTCTGTGAAGAGTTGTATTGTGCATAGTCAGCGAGTAGTCTGTACATAGTTATGTACAGACATGCACACTCTGGCAAGTAGACAGTGTGAACTAGGGTTACAGGCAATGAGTCAATCGAAGTTTGCTGAAAAAACAGATTGGTTTTGTTAGCTTTGAGTTACAAGGCTAAGTTTCATATTTGCTGCCAGGTGTTCAGGGGATGTTGCAAGTCATTGAGGTAATTTCGTGAGAATTGTTTGGTTCATCTGGTGGAGAGATGATTGATGCCCCTAAAGTGCAATTCCAGGGATTCTCGATGCCAATCATTCATTGTCATTGATTGAACAGAAGCCATGACCGATGTCAGAGTGGTGCAGTGGAAATGATCAGCTCCTGTCCCCTCGGTTGCTGATGGTCCAGGTTCAATCCTGGTGGCCATCCTGACCATCTGATAGTGAATGACTCTCGACAGTGCAGCTATTCCCAGGCATGCCAGGGTACTCCAGTTGCTATCCAATTTCTATAAAATGCTGTACCCAGTACATGGCATATCCTGAGCAATATTGGATATATCATCCCTGGCTCTTCAGTCTGTCCATGAGGGACAGTAATTCCCTTGTACACTGTACCTTGTGCCTTCACAAGGGCAAGTAAAAGACCCCATCCAAGTGAGGAACATGAGCAGCTTGAAATGGCCTCTTCCGTACTTACCAGGGCCAATAATGCTATGGCTTCAGCCCTGATGGAAAAATATACAATAGCCTACAATTCTGGCTCACTAAGTTTGACTTCAATTCAATCCTGTTGGACCCCTGGACAAAGGGAATGGTTCTCCAGCACAGCTTTTCCCAGGGTAATCCAGTTTCTTCACTGCTGCTATCCAATCCAATCCAAATTCTTTAGAGCTAAATTTCAAATCCTGTATGCAGGGCTCGACACGAGGTAACTTTTGAAAAGTGTCTTTTTCGCCCCCCAAAAAGAAAGGACCCTTGGAAGTTGGAAATCTGGTTCACCAACATTGAAAAAAAAAGACCCTTGAATTGAAAAATGATTGGGAACACCAATCCACTGGGAGCCCTATATTTGACTTTTTGGGCACTCAGCTTCGCGCTTGTTTCAATTTTTAGTCCAGACCCCTACTGTCTGGTATCCCGTCTCAGCCCTATGACTACACTCGTCATCTGTAAACAAAGAACACCGTCTGCCTGCATATTACAACATGCTGATTTGTTTACATGGCCGGAAATTTTATCGGACCTCTCCTCTTGAGAGAGAGGAGTCTGCATGCATCTCTAGTGGGCAGTATTCTCAGTTGCAGCAATGTATTATAGTGCCGGTTGATGCTGTCTACATGTAGTTGCCCTGTCTCCCAGTCTATTGGGCAACATTTCTGTTGGTGTTGCTAGGAAATCGTTGTCTGTGATGTGTAAAATGGTAGACTTTAGTCTGAAATGCCGTTAGGCTGAGTTTACATCGAGGCACACACGACACGAACACGCAGGCGAACAATGGCTTCATGAAGGATTCATCCCCATGAAACCTTTGTTCGTCTGCTTGTTCGTGTCGTATGTGACTCGGTGTAAACTCAGCCTTAGAGGCTACCAGCTGTTAGCGGTCCTACATACATGTAGAATGTCACAAAATATGACGTCAGAGACATAAGCCATGACGTTCACGTCATTATGGATGACGTCATGGCGTGTATTTCTTGACATCAAATTCCCGGATGACATCCTAGGACCGGTAATTGGTGGTGACCTCTAACGGCAGTAAAGTCTCTCATTACATAACTTCTATCTAGTTCTAGTACATGGTGCCACCGTAAAAAAATGGCATTTATGGTAACCTGATGGCAGCAATGCATGAAGTAAGACTGACTGGGCATGACATAGGAATTCGTGGAATTCAATGTAAAACATCGCACTGTCTGTGTACATTGCATGCGTGTTTCTTGAGTGCAGCTTAACACTTAGGAATTTCACCATTACAGCATTTGTTAGTAAAGCGTTGCATGCCTGGGGCAACATACACACCCCCATTGGGAAAAACTGGTAGAAAAAGCTCATCGTTAGCTGCCAGTTACCTGCACCTTCTTGTTCAGGTAAACACAGGAATATGAATTTTTCATGAAGTGGAGCTTCGACATGTTCGATAGTTTGTCATGTTGCCGTATCAATACCTTATCAATATGACAAGGAGGTATGGTTCATTGCTTTTGGTGGACAAGGCTGGAGCCATTTTTGCATCCTTTATCACGAAGACATCCTACGTCTCTTATGTCTTAGTGGTGCAGTGCAGCTATCTGTGCCTGGCACCACTGAAGTTGTGGGTTCAACGCCAAGAACCCACTAGGTCCTCATGTCTAAGGGATTGTCATACAAGTCATAAACCCTAGCGTTCAATTCATGCAGGTTACCCAGGGGATTCTTGCTGTTCAGGAATCCCCGGGTAACCTGTTCTGACCCAATGGATGAGATCATCTATTAATCTACCTCCTGATTGGCTCTTGCATGGCGTGGCCCGTTTCTGCAAACTGAGGCATGTCAGCACCAGCATGAGACACAAGCATTATGTCATGACAGAGGGGGGTGAGGATTTTTCAGGAGGGGGACGAGGATGGTGGCCACAGGGGGGGCTGTTGACAGTGTATGCCAATGCCGAGGGTTGGTTGGAGGGTGTTCTCCGCAGAAAATTCATGATCTGATGCAATTTCCAATAACGTGAGCTTTCTGGCTGAACTTATCAAAAAATACTGGTCACTCACTTACTCATCACTGTACTGACCAGTTGAAATCGATCTTCTCTGAGCAGATCAAGCATCCATGTACCAGCTGCAGTATCAAGACCCTTGGCTACATCATAAAGCGCAGTATCAGTCAGGGTGGAAAAAAACCACGACTGGCGATTTTCCAATGCTGTTGGCATGGCTACATGTAGTACTACGTACAGTACATGTATGCAGTGTCTAAATTTTTCTCGTGTACATGTACGGAGTCTGATCTTTGTTGCTGTGCTCAGCACTGGATGCTGTACATCGTGTAATGTATCATCATCCCTGAGATCACCTGATCTTACTGCCAGGATAAACCATTGATCCTTCCATTAGCAGATGGGGAAGAATTTACCTGGAAACAAGACGAGTTTGTAATAACGTGCCGTGCTGCTACGAGTTTGTAATAACGTACCGTGCTGCCATGAGTTTGTAATAACGTGCCGTGCTGCCATGAGTTTGTAATAACGTGTCGTGCTGCCATGAGTTTGTAATCATAACGTGCTGTGCTGCCACGAGTTGTAATAATGTGCCGTGCTGCCATGAGTTTGTAATCATGTTCCGTGCTGCCATGAGTTTGTAATAACGTGACATGCTGCCACGAGAAGGCTAAGCACAAATCTGAGGTAACCGATTACCTTTGACGGTACCCTCTCTCTGGCCACACCGTCCTAGGGTGAAGCAGCCCGTTTGAACACGGAACGCCCAAACTGGATCACTCCGTTTCAGAGTCTGTGCGTGAAACGCAACCTCAGCCTGATTGAAATATTCATTCCTTATGAATATTCTAGAGATTTCACTGAAAGCAAAATCAGAAATTTTTGTCCAACTTTGCGCTTGAATAGTACAAAAAATTGCTCAACATGTGCTGCTAAACTACATAAAATTTTTTTTATGAATATTATTGAATCAAGAGCTGAGTGCCAAATGCAGCATTATTAGCTCTTGGCATCATCGGGTGAATTTATGCTGCAGGAGAAAACCTAACCGGAATACCCGTAGAAACCTGTGATGTCGGAGAGAGTTACCCTATTCACATGAGTATACCGAGTCCAACCGGGGATCGAACCTGGAGTCTCCTACATGTAGGTGACAGGTGCCAATGTTTCCGTTACGCCACTCTGACAGCCCTACTGCTTTCATTCATTGTACACTACAAGTGTAGCAGCCTCTCTACAGAAGCTTGTGACCATCTCTATTGATTGGAGATGTTTTCTACACACCAAGTAGATTGCATTAGCGATGTCGCAATTTTTTCAATGTATGCAAACGTCTGTACAAGCACTGTTGCAGCAGATCGCTGATGACAGCGAACACGGATGCTGACATACCTTGCTAAGTTACATACTCCAGCTGAAGTGCCTCGTCTTGCCGATGCTGATGCGATATGAAGGATGTTCTCTAGTAATTTCCTGTAGAGCTGCCGTGCGAGCGGCGAACTCGTGTGGTGACTGAAATTAACTTATTTCCACGTTTATTGAATTTTTGAATAAGATGTGGTCGGTGTTTCATGCGAAAATTGACGAAACAGGAAGTTGATGAAAAATGATTAAATTTGCAAAATATTGAATTATGGTGGAAATTGGATGTTTTTGTTGGCTGGTGTTGTGGGATGTATGTGTACTGTATTTGATATTGGTGCAGGGCTCGAAAAGTAGCATTGCCATTTTCTACAGGATTTTCCCATTTGGCTATAAAGGATTTTGTCAACTTCGCCATTTGGCTACAAAAGTTCCTTGATTTTCACCATTTTAATCGCCATAAGTCCTTTCTATTTCCATGGCAGTATCTCAATCATAGATATTTGGCTATGAAAATTTGTAGGCATTTAGCCAAACGGATACCTTTGAACAACTGAACTTTTCGAGCACTATGGTGTTGTGCATTTGTGATGTGTCTATTCTCATTCAGTGTGACAGGTGACGTCCCAAGCGATCTACTCGCCACCGATCTTCCCTCCAGCCACCCACCGTAAACTAGGCAATATTGACTTTGGTATTGTTTCACAATGGCCAAATATGATCGCTGGCAAGAGGATTCCACACATCGCTGTCCAGCACATAGCCTACCTCTGGCGCTAATAGCTGATTTTGCTTGCTTGCGATATCGCCTGGTGTGCTGCTGGCGTAAATTCCCTCCACGTTAGAGTTTTCTCCTGCAAGTTGGCGTGGGCACCTCTGGATGGGCAAAAAAATTGGGAGGTGGGGGTAGGGCAAAGTGCCCCCCCCCCCGATTTTAGGGTATGAAACAGTGCCACTCTAATGCCTAGAATTACATGTATCCCTACTGCAACTGCAGTGATACAATACAGCGTACAACTGGTACAAACTGCAATAAATAGCTTGCACTCTATAACATTGATGTTGTTATGATTATGACTGACATCAGTAATATATAGAACTGTTTCTGTGTTTTGGAATCATGAATAATTGAATAGATATTATAATGTCCATTCATTTGGACGGAAATCCCCCATGGTACAGGTTTATAATGGTCCATGCAGAGGATGGTGACTGCATGTGAAGGATTTCAATGTTAGCAACACAGAAAACAATGGACACATCGTGGTTTAAGGACCAGCAGGGTTTCGGCTAGTCTCGCTTGGCCAGACGCTACGGGCTCACCCCTTTCGGTAAATCACACTCCGCGTCTGGCTCTTTTAGAGATTAACAGTCGTGAAGACCGCGTGGTGGCAGCACGGGTCCTTGGGTTTTCCCAACCTCGCTCGCTTTTTGACAATATGGCGAGTGGCCCAAGGTTGTCTGAGCGAACTATACCCCTGGGGCCGAGGTTGGGTTTTTCCTGGAAGTAATTTCCGCGGGAATTACGAGTGAGAAAGCGTGGTGATTGGCTGGAGCCAGTGGAGCGCCATCTAGTGGTGTTACCGGCTTTTGAGCCCCAAATGTGCCAGTGTTTAGGAGACCGGGACGTCGGATACACAATGGGGCCGAGTGTAGGTTTCGGCCAGTGGGGGGGGGGTATAGGGGATGCCCCATGGCTTGAAGAAGGAGGGGGAATGCACTTTGAGGAAATTACCTGACCCAGTTTTTCCATTTTCAGGTCATTCTGTCTGTCAGTCAACATAAATCTCCCATGCATATTTTTAATAGGCTTGGACACTCTCCCTCCCTCTCTCACCTTACGAAGACCTGAAGACCTTTCGCTATCCCTGGTTATCACAAACCATGAGTCATTAGCATTCAGTCTATAGTCCAGTCTATGGTCAGTAAATATTGTTGGGCTTCTGCGGGAAGTTGAATCAAGGACAAATTGTTGTAAATTGGTTTACAAGTAGGCCTAATCCAGCAGAATAACAATGAATGACAAAGCCATAACCCACAATCGTGATTGGATCTTTTCTTTCCACCTTTGAATATCATATATTTTTTTGTGTCATTGCTGTTTCTCTGTCCGGCACATGCCCTGAAACAACAGTCTTGACACAGGGGTCCTTCCTGTGCTTTCGTTGTTGTACGTGTTAGTGCCAGGAGCAAATTGTGGTGATTGTAATGATATGAAGGACCAAGGGCCAACCACACCCACCTGGGGCCGTATGCATAAAACATAAGTGTAAAATTTCCCTTAAACTATTGTTCCAAACAAAAGATAAGGGAAATTTTACACTTAAGATGTTTTATGCATACGGCCCCAGATCATCATTGGTCATCAGTTTAGTCAACTAAATCACTGCTGTCCATTACTTTTGACAACCCGCAGAGACGTACATTTCAGCTATTGTGTTGTAAGACTGTTAACCCTTTCCTCGGTTGGGACATGCGCCAACTTTTGATAGCAGGTCACATTTTGTCAGCAGTTTGTTTACCATATGAAAATTCACAAGACTTGCTTTATAAATTGAACCTAAGTTGTAAGTCTACCAACCTACTCGTGTACTGGGACTGCTTCAGAACAAGACACTTGACAAATCCTTGAGAATGTCAAGTGATAGAGATTCCAGTAGTATGTCGATTGTTGACTTTATTCCTCTTGAATGAGGCTGACCTTTCCATGTAGTTTCTACCCCTGATCTCAACTTGTCCCACTTGCCTCGCATTTCTACATGATCAACTTGAGAATTCTGAATATCTTCCGCCTTGCGCACCCATCATGTTTCTGCCAAGACTTTTGTAGGAAGGCATGGCACCTTGCCTTGCATGGCACCTTGCCTTGCCAGTTGGTGCCCTGGTGACCTTTTTAACTCCGCCATTTTCAACAGGCTGGAACCTTCTACAACTAAGCAAAAAAGCATTATTTGCTTCACAAAAACACTTGGAATTTTCCAAAACAGTGAAGTTCTCTTTATTTTTCGGCTCTGTCTTTGGCTGGACAAAAATGCCCTTTTTGCCCATATAGTGGCACCTCGCCCTTTATAAGCGGCAGGTAAAATGCCCTAGCTGCCTTGTTGAAATCGTGGCTGAAACACTGTCACAAGGCTGTGTGCTTAGAATGCCTCATTTTGCACTCAACTGAGCTTCCCCAACTTTTTCATTTCCAAGACATAAATTCGTGACTAGCATTTTGATGATTAGTTGGTCAATGTTGGCATTGCGAGGCCAGAATTTTTTGCCAAGTGTTGAGTGCTAAGATAAAACATTGGTCAAATATTGGTAAACACAGTCTACATCACTTGGAGCGCTGATACTGATAGCTGAGTTGGGTCGCCCAGTTGTTATCACGTGCTAAGCAAACGGCAGGTCCCAGGTTGGAATCCAGCCCAGGCCATGTGGGATGTCATCCCTGGCTCTTCCCATCCGTGGCATGGGACAGAAAACCGTGTTGTCTAAGTACCTTGTGCCTTTGCCATGTTTGCAAGGGCAAGTAAAAGACCCCATCCAAATGAGGAACATGAGTAGCTTGAGATGGCCTCTTCGGTTAGGTACCAGGGCCAATAATGCTATGGCTTCAGCCTTGATGGAAACATACAGCTACATCATTCGGGGCAAAACATCAAGCGAAGATTATCTTGAACTCAGGTTGAGCCAAAACTTTTCCATTGTCACATCATGCCCTGACAAACCTGAACAACTGAAAAGCTGTGGCTCAACCTGAGTTCAAGATAATCTTCGTTTGGTGCATATACGGGTCCATGTGATACAAAAGTATCCTCTATACTAATACTGGTAGTTACGAATCCTGAGGGACACCCGCCAACGATCATTATTTGGTTATGAAAAGTGGAAATTATTTTGTTATTTCATTTGTTGAATTGACCATAACATTCCATGTTGTGCACAACTTGCTAGCTGTTCCGCCTCAGGTTCTGTGTACAGGCAATGCAATCAATACAATGGCAATGCCTGGATGAAATTGAGAATTATTATATCATCTGACTTCATGAGCTGATACGTGAAGTTCAATTATCAATATTTCTATAACCTGCTGTGGCCATGAGTTAATTACAGCGGGAGTTGAAACGTTCAGTCCTTGAATATTATTGGATACTGCCGTCACATTTTGTCTGTCAGTCTGCTGTGAGGTGCTCCTACACGATTACGCCTCCTCAGGGTTTCCGCCAGGATTTTCAAGGTGGTGGTG